>JXOV01001044.1:549-14687 GCA_001014945.1 Clogmia albipunctata | reverse complement strand
GCTTTCTACATTTTTTCTTAGAATTAGAAAAGGAAATGAAAATAAATAACTATTATAGTATCAAAGAAGTTTTTATAGCACTATATAGTATTTGTTTTAGATTTTAGTGTTATTTTATTTAAAAAATGCAAAAAGTATAGATATTTTCAACGCGAATAAAGTTTTCCATTTGTGTAATTAAAAACTTTGCCTACTAATTCACTGAGAAACAAATAGTTTTGAGAAGTCTAAAACCCTGTTGGTTGAGACAAACCCAAGGTCTACAGGAGTGTAGAGTGAAAAATGTTTTTTCCCAATTTTGATATAAAAAGTACTGGTTTTCATTAATTTATGCTTCAATAAAAAGTGAAACTTTTCAAAATGAAACATAATAATCGCCACGGCTTGAAAAACTGAATGAATACAGGCATAAAAAGGTACTATAGAAATGAAAAGGTACAACTTCATTCACAAATACATCTTATCATTCGACTTGTTTTTCTTATACTAGTCTGAAGAACGGAACATCAACATGTTTCATTAAATGTTATGTTTCTATTTTTTTAAAACTACAGAAAGCCCCCAGAGTATCAAAGTTATGTTTCCCATATAAATATTTAATTAGTTTTCGTGATATTTTACAAATGAAAATTGGGAAAAATAGCATTCGTTTCTCGACGTTTAATCCAGTTTTCTCGAAGGAAGTTATTCGCGTCGTCGACTTCGTCTCCTAGCGGAAACAGCCTTCCTTCTTTAAAACCGAAACTTAATGCGTCTTGGAACGAAAACAACTATTTTATTGTAAAAATAACTATTAAAACTTTTGCAATTTTTAAAATTAAAATAGAACCGAACAGATTTATCATACTATGGCATTTTAATAAAATATAATGGTTATTATCAATTAAAATGAAATATCAATTAAATAATGTACTTCAAATATTTGCTAAACATTCTAAAACCTACTTAAACGGCAATAATCCCTGCAAATAACTACATTATTGAGTGGAATGTTCAGAACTACTTAATTAAAGTTTCGCATTTGGCCGAAGCAAATCAAATATTTGCCCTGGCTGTAATTCAATCCTCTGACCTGGCTTGAGAGCAAACAGACGGGCACCTGTGGGTCGAAGGGGGTTCAGTTTAGTGACGGGGTACGCAATAATCGCTTAATTCTGGGGGTGAAGAAGTGCGAATTGTAGTTATAAAATTAGGGTAATCAATGCATGTATGAATGAATTGCCAATAAATTTAATCCAATTGTTTGGAAATCATTACGGAATTTAGCAAGTGTTGGAGGAGTGGGGATAGGACATTCATCCCTTCTTTTAAATTTTGGTCCAGACAGACTCTTTTCGGAATTGCGCAGGAAGAGGGTGCGAAAAACGCATGCGCCTTTTATCCCTTCGACTTTTTATTGAATTGGATTTAAAATCCCAAAGATTTATTCAATGTGAAATCAGTTTAAAAAGAGATTTCACCAGGGTCGAACGCTGGTCCTCGTTAGTATTTTATTTATAAATACGTCCTTGTTTTAAGGAATTCCCTTTTCCTGGTTTGGTGTGTTGTTTTTCTTCTTTTTTCCCTCCTTGTCGACAAAAGTCCAATCACAAAATCCACAAGCTGTTGTCGTGCCCTAACTAGATACTGAATCTCTGATCTCAATCTCTCCATTTTCGATAGATATCCATTTGTCGGATGATGTATATGATTTTCGTGATTTTCCAATAAGCCGGATTTCAGATTTCGATTCGATATCTCTCCACTGACGAAAACAAAACAGCAATTGATTTACGCATCAGCAATACTGCTCGGAATTCGAGGCCTACAGTCTGCTGACAGTGTCTGTCTCTCTGCCTGGTTAGGCTCAGCAGAAGAAGAACGGGGCAGAAACAATGCAATAGGGCGACGAGCGAGTCCTCATCTGACAACCGAGAGATGAGAATTTGTAATTTGAAATGCCCCATTTTTATTCACGTTTCATTATCGCCTTCATCTGCTTTTCGTTTGAGAAATTTGAAATTTGTTTCTCAAGAATGGGCTCGACGTCTTCTTCCTTGTATAGAAGTGCGATGAAAGGGCAGGGGGTTCTGGGTGGTTTGCCAGAAAGAATTTGCATTATCCTCTCCTTCTCTATCACCCACCAATCATTCCATTCCTCAGGAAAACGACGACAAAGACCGAAGACGCTACTGATTGCCATTGTAACTATAATAGCGACAGCGTCAGCAGCGAATTTTCACGATGTTTTTCTATTTTTTTTTCATTCATTCCTTGCAAAACTCGAAAGATTGATGTATCGTAACGAGACCCATTTGCAGAAAAGTTTGATCTCCCCACCGGCTCTTTGAGAATTTGTCCCGGTATTAGGAGGGTGTGTATTAAATGGGATGCTGACAGTTTCAGGCAGTGATGTTTATCCACAGCGATCAGAAAAATTTAGATATTCTTTTCAACTTTGAAATAATAATTCAGGTATACGTATATGTGATTTAAGAAGAGTTTTTGAGACTTATCTTAAACATATTCTATAAAGACAACTCAAATTTAAATCCCTTAAAAATTAGTTTTCTGTTAAAATATTTTTTTAAAACAAATTTTCGTAGGGGAAGTATGTACATAATGGCATGATGTTTTGGATCATAATTCTTAATGGGTTGCATACAATAACACCATCATCAGAGTTTCTTGGCTAGACGCGGCTCCTTTCGGAGCATAGGGCTAGGGTCTATTCTGGGCAATAGACTTAATTTGGTTCCACGTCCCCAGGTGTTGAATTTCCAGCTGCACCGATCCAACCCAGCTCAAAACCGGTCTTCTTCTCGAACCCTGTGGGTTCCCCAAGGCCCTCTTCGCTATATCGCCGTTTGTTTTCCTGAGTGTATGACCAATTCATCACCACTTTCGTTGCTTTATGACGGTGTCGATTCGTCTTGCGTTGCATAATCACCAAAGTTCTTCGTTCGACACTTTATTCGGCTAGATTTTTTTCAAGAAATGCAATTTCGAGAAGCGTGAACCCTATGTCAACAATTACCGATATGCTCCGGGTCTAGATCTTGAAAAATGTTCGTTAGATTATATACTTGGACAGTTCCCTTCCAAATAATGAGAAATATTATCAAAATTTCGTCTTCGATATCGTTTTGTCTCCAGGACTATCGATTTGTTATAATTTTTGGGCATTTGGGCAATCTATAAACAAAATATATACGGCTAAATTCAATAAATATCGTTAATAGACAAAACGACATGTATGCTATTATGTCCATATGTCGTTTTGAAAAAAAAATTTTAAAAATATAGATGTGATTCAATTTATAGAAAATCTTATTTTAAAGCACCAATGAATATTTTTTGCAATCCTGTATCGAAACATACCCTTTTCGATATCCATTTGCGTTTCGTAATATTTCACTTTAAGGCACTCAGTGAAAATTTTTAATTTTTATTTCACTAGTGAAAAAAATGTCATAACAACAAATTTGTCTCAAAGTCAAAATTTGGTCGCCATAGTTGCAATTAAACTACACAAAATATTGTTCTCGGCTATGCCTTAAGACCGTGATCACAGATAAATCTGCTTAACTGTAACATATGTAAATTATATTAATAGCTTTATATTGCTTGAAATGAAAATTTATTTTACATAAATTCAAGCACACAAATGTTCCATGTCACAATAAAATAGGCGTTTGCTATATGACCAAGAAGTAAAGTGGAAACAAAATCTATTAGTTTGAATTCAAGCTGTTAACGGTAACTTTAAGAAAATAACAAATTTCACTTCAAGAACTAAATTTGAGAATAATAAATATATTTTCGTTCGTAAACTGGTTTCCGCTATTTTGTTTTGAAAAGTTTAATTACACATATTTTTTAATTAAAATAAACGTTTAAATAACGTTAGTACCTACCACTCGGAAACAATGAAACACTCGCCTTCGGCTCGAAAGTTTTACACACTTTAAAACAATTGACTTTACACCTTTGTAGCACAAATAACTATTTTTTCTAAAAAGATGTAAAATCAAATGTTTTTACTACGAAGAAATGAGTGTGAAGTACACGAGCTGGTTATAATCTTTATGCAATTTTCTTCAGAATACACGAAAAATTAATAAAAATATATTTGCTGTTATATCGATCGCGTTTATCCGTCCATTATTTGAATGGTGAGCGCACTTGACGGAGTCATTGGATCGAATATTTGGCGGACCTTTTTTCTTGCACGAAAAAGTTTGCTTTTGTTTATAAAAATAAAATTGTCCAAAACATATTTCTCGCGATTTTTATGGTAATGGCGCCATAAATATTGAATTAGAGAAATAAAATGAGCGGATTAACTGAATCCGTTTACAACGGGTTTAGGCACTATTCATTTACTAATATTTCACTAAAATGACGAAACCCGTTGGATGAAGTTGAGACCCTTCATGTACATTACAAGAATTGGAAGGGAATTTTTTAGTGGTCACATGTACGGATAAAAATGAGTTAGTGAAAAAATAAAATGGTGCCAGAATATTTTAATATCATCACTTGTGCAAAAATAACTTACTTTTGAATTCAAGTTTTCAAAAATATTATAAGCACGAAAAGAATACACTACAAAAGTATATTGACCTATATTTTTATCTATTTCATATTGCATTTATGGTTCCACCATAAAAAAATATGGCTTATGTATCAAAACCTTTATATCAATATTAATATTCCCATTCAATTTGATAGAGTTTAAATGAGATTTAATTTATTTCTGACAGTAGTAGATTGTAAGGTAATAATAAATATAATAATTTTGAACTGTATTATAATCACGACTTTATCTCTTTCATTCATTTGCAAAAATGTAGCTAAACATCGTTATTTTGTTATTAATTAGTTATTTGAACTCTAATTTATTTGAATTTTAAACGACAAAATCCCCGCTTTCTCATATTTTCGTTCAACAAGAATCTGACTTTACCATAAAGGTATTTATACATTTTCTAGACAACTATGTTGATTAGATATATACAGTTAAATTAAATAAATGTAATATATAAATATTTATTTATTAACTCAATATTATTGTGTTATTTCAGTTATGCTGGAATTTGCATAAATTATTTGAAGAAAATTTTAAAAAACCACGTATGTTTCAAAACAAAATGTCATTGTTAAGTGTACAAAACGAGATGAGTTGTTTTATATTCCACAACGAGTTAAATTGCAAAACCTGTAGGGATATAAAGGGGAATACCCATTTTCGGGACAGAGAAATTCCAAAGAAATATGTTGACGTCATTCTTTTTGCTCTTTTAGGATTAAAATATAATTGTCGCAAATTGTAATTAACTTTTTCCCCATTTCCATTTTTTAGGAAAAGAAAATAAGTTGTTTTGAGTTGTTACGTTTCAGGTAACATTTAAATGTTAATTTGGAATAAAATTATCAAGATATCCAAAGAGATGAAGCTGAAATCGAAACTTTTAGGAGGGAAATGTTCTATTTTTGCTATTGCTTCGAAGCTTAAACTTATAAGACCCAGATTTTCAACATTTTTGTTTGAATAACTATTCTTAGTTTCTATTGAAACTGCCTTGAAAGCGTTCTAAAAATATACTGTCTGACTTTTATAGAAGTTGATAAGTATTTGAAATCTCTGGGGATTATTGTCAAAAAGGTTTTAGTATCGTCTTGACATAATATTTCTTTAGATAATCGTACTTTTGATTAGATGTAGGTGTTCAATGTTTGTTGGCATTTAAAAGAGAGTGATTAAAATTTGATATAATGTCCTTTCGATTCAAAGACTAGACAGAATATGTTCCGCTCTTTATATTGTCTGCTAAAGAATGTTCTTTATATGGAATTAGAACACAAAGAAAATATAATAATTTAATTCCATCTTTAAACGTTAAATGTAACACGCCTCGTAGCAGATGTGGTAACGCATCCGGTTGCCTCTTCGGAGTAAAGGTTTCGATCCCTGGGCGGGTAGGATTGACTGGGTCCTTTTTAAACTGGTCTAAGTGCTACTAATTGACTAATAACGCACTGAAAACAAATAGTCACCGAAATGTCAAAAATCCGTTGGTTGAGGTTGTTTTAATTTATAATTTTGAAATGGGTTAGATAAAACCAATTTTAAGAGAAAGAAAAAACCCAGATGAATTTTAATTTTTGGTGTTTATCATCTGAAAGGTATGTACACTAAATTTTTGCATTTTTTATTTATATTCCAATTAATATCTCTGAATATATCAAATGGAATGCAAATCTTTTGGCATGGATGAAAGGTATTCATTGGCCATCCCCTAACTCATGAAAACATTATTGTGAATAATAAAAAGTCGACCCCGGAGGTACGATTTTGACCAATTCTGTCCAAATATGTAACTTTGTCGATGCTATATAAGCAAGGTCCGTGGCGTCCCTAAAACAAGTATTATCAATATCGTGAAAGTGTGTGACTTTGATCTACGAAAAACAAGACGAAATATACACTGCGTTTCATCCTTTTACGACAAGGGTCTCCGTTTAAATTTTTGTTAATATCTCAATCTGATCTCAATTTTTTTGGGCACGAAGAAAGGTCTTATCATTGGCCATCGTCTGGACTACAAAACAAAAGACTAGGTTTGTTGCAAATAATTAAAAAAGGCGTTCGAATTTTCCCACACCGCAATATCGGTTCATCCTTTNTTATTTTCTCCCAATGCGCCAACAAGAGAAAGTTTTTATTGATTTTTTTAGACTGAAATAGTTGATAATCTATTGTTTAATTTATACAGCGCGAAAAATTGGGTCGCTATATCATAGTAGGCAGCCAGTAACTATCTTTGGAAGTCTAAAAACCCATATTTCGAATTATGAGAAAATTGTATAAAATTTTGGAGTTCAAATAAAGAAATGATGGCTATAAAAAACTGTGCTCATTATGCATTGTGGATGGTAATATGGGCACAACAGGATAGCTAATAAAGTCACAGTTACGAGTAGTATTTTCTGATATAGCGGATTTTAGGCTATTACGCGATGCAGCTAACAAACGATGAGTTCAGAATGCTAAAGACAATAAAGAAAATGATTTATTTGTTAAATTTTGTCCTATAATCGTAATTGTAATTCCATATATTAATTCTGCTGATATTTTTTATTTCGTTCATAGTCAAAATAACTGGTACCCAACTTCCAAAGATAGTTACTGGCTGCCTACTATGAAATAGCGACCCAATTTTTCGCGCTGAATAAATTAAACAATAGATTATCAACTATTTCAGTTTAAAAAACTCAGAAACAACTCTCTCTTGTTGGCGAATGGGGAAAAAATAAGATACCTGTCGTAAAAGGATGAAACGATATTTCTATATGAGAAAAATTCGAATAATTATTTGCAACAAACCTAAACTTTTCGTTTATAGTCCAGACGATGGCCAATGATAAGACCTTTCTTCGTGCCCCAAAACATTGAGTTCAGATTGATACATTTCGAGATATTAACAAAAATTTAGTCCCCTGTCGTAAAAGGATAAACAAACTTGGGGCAAAAAAAATTTACTTTTGTTCAAGATATCTCTTAAAATATTCAAATTCTTGTTATGTTTCAAATTTCATATTGAAATATAGTGTCATTATCATTCTTCTTATTTCGTGCTGTAATTTTCAAACCAAAAACTCGATCAGATAAGCACACATCTATTATACATATTTTAACAGTGTTAATAATCGTTTTGGCAAAATTAAACGCTGTTAATGATGGCGCAAAATAGTGCCAGGAAGATTCTTATCAAGGTCAGTGCTGAAACGAGAGACCGAAGCGAAGGAGATGAGAAAAACGTCCCAAATATATCATCCAAATGAATTGAAATCCTTGTTGCGAAATAATGCTATAAAATGTGAAAATTAACAAAAGCGATAATCTCGAAACGGTACACACATTTCTCTAATTTGATTCTATTTTTTCCCAGCAGAAAATTGATTTGGTAATGAATCGAACTCTCACTCACTCGCCCCCACCCCCATTCTCCTCTTTTTCCATCTCAATTCCCTTTGAATTGAATTCCATTGAAAAGGAACGTTTTTGCGCTAATTTTTCAGCTTTTGGCAAACATTTCATTCGGATCTTGTTATTGAATAGGAGGAGGAAAATGTCAACATATATACACATTCATTCCTCTTAAATTAAGATTGCAAAAACACATCCAGAGAATATTTAAAAGCAAAATCAAATAAGGCAGAGCATTTGATACTTTTAACAGACCAAAGAAGGAGGTTTTTGTGTATCCATTTCGCCAAATATTTGCGTCTTCTCTTCTTCGTTTTCAGTTTTCTTCTTATTTGAGCAGCAATGGCAATAGAAAAGGAGTGGGTTCTTTGGAGAGCTGGCTGGCTTTCTATAAAAGGCTCGGATACTCAAAGGAGTTCATAAAAGACGTGAAAGAAGGAAATTAAATTCCACTGAACTGAGCTTCTGCTTCCTAAATATAATATTGTGTTTTCTGATGCAAAGCTGATGCTATGCTGCTCCTCTTCCACCAAGGCAGGTGTTCGCCGGCACCAAGGTTAACTTCAACTGCTGTTATCAAAATATTGTGAAAATAAATTGGAATTATTAATTAATACTAAGAGCAGGAGCGAGGAAGCTCTTAATGGTAGGGTTATTAACTATTATTATGTTCAGAGAGAAAGTAATGCATTTTTTAAAGGAAGAATGAATTCAATTTTCTTTACAATAAAACGTTTAAACAACATTAACACTTAAATGTCCAAGCAGCCCTTTAGGCACGCTATCTTTGAGTGATAATAAATAATAGACAAGGATAAGCCTTTAATGAAATTTGTTATAGTAACTATATTTTAATCCAATCCAATTTGATTTATCGAAACATCTGGAAAATTACTCGATTTATTGCTGTTCAAATTGGGAGAAAAATAATTTTTAAAAGTACTTTTTAAAAAATGATTTAAAAATTATTCAATTAAAATTTAAATTGAAAATAGTAAATTTAGATACAAGTGGTGAAATAGAGCACTAATTTACTATGTATTTTGATGAGCGCAGCGAACAAAAATAGGTAAATGGGTGCAGTAATAACCTATTTCACATGTGTATCGAACGCTATTTTGTGTAATTATGAAAAAATGGATCGCCATGAAGTGAGCTGGGATCGCTTTGAAGAGAGCTGTGTGTCTCTTTATATTACAGGATCGCCTTGAAGAGAGGCTGGATCCTTGGTCCTGATAGGATCCCCAGCCCCTCACTAACCTTTCACATTTCACTCTAATCAATTACCATCTGAAATTCAGAGCTTAATCAGTCAATGGGTTAAAACGCACAAGTTCGGGGAGAGACACTTTATTTGACTTCTCGCGATCGCGGGTGAAAGGCAATTCCTTCTTTCTTTACATTCTTATTCTTAAACGCGCTTCGCTACAGTGGGGCCTCGCTTGGTCTAATACAGTGCGGCCTCCACTACAATATAACAAAATTTCTAACTGTTTACCCTTAATTCCAATTCTTCGATAACGAAACAACAACCGTTATCAATCTGGTTCTAAAGTGGTTTTATGTAATCGTTTTGAAATGCTCTATCTATTCATTTGTCATTCATTCGCAATTGACAATTAAATATCATTTCTACGTATCAGAAACAGCACACATATACTCGTACTATGAAGAGCACCATATCTTTCATAACTTTCATCTGTTTTATTTCATTGAGTGGCAGCAACTTGTTTATATTATAGAAAGATCCGGTTTGTGTCTTTTATTCCAGGTATTCCATACAAGCTTTTAAAAACCTTTCAGAGTCGAACAAATAGTATTTCCGATACTTTTTGTTCGAGAGTTGAGGCCGGGAATTTTTTTTTGTTTTTTTGCAACAAATATTAATCTCAGATAAATCGAGAAATGAAATTCGAAAGAAAAAAATGGTCTGATTAGGGCTCGAACCTGGGTCCATCGAGTGGAATTCTGTGACAACACGTTAACCCACTGCGCCACTCCGACCCTCTAATAAAAAATAAATCAATTGTATGTTAATTAGTAACTCTTGTGAGTAATATCATTTACATTTTATATTGAACGCGTAAGTAACATAAATATTAAAGCACTCATTATGTTCTTCGTTACTTAAAACACACACACACACAATCGAAAAGCTTTAATAATGATTTTCACAAGAATCTTTTTTAAATCTTCGTTCAGTTCGGGTTTTCAATGGATCTAATAATGTTTATTAAGAATCACGTTATGCTGATTTTCTGTTGAGATGTTATGGGGTCTGTTTGAGTCAGTTCTATTGAAAATGAGCACAGTACATTTTTATTGGGTAGACTATACTTTTAACTTTAAGCAATTTACTCCAATTCTTTATTTTTTTATGGATAACTATGGAAACTAACTTTTGCGATTATTTCCACATTTCGGCACAAAATAACTTTCTTGATACATTTTAACATACAATAATATTATTATAAATACTTCTTTCACGTAGTCAATTACTTTAAAAGTCTTTTCCCACTAAATTTAAAGTAATTTTCTACAATCCCACAAAACAAAACACAATCTGAGAGAACGGGGATGATGACGTCATCACCCTAATGTCAATCCACAGTAACTGAGGCATATTATTACAATAACAAAGAATCGGCATAACTTACGTAGTTTGTTCAACAACTTTGCGATCTAAGCGTTTAATTATTCATTACTTGTACCTTGCCATGATATTATTTTTTCTAATAAAAACTGAAAAATTTTATTTAACAAGCATGTACTCTAAACATAAATCTTGGAAATTGTGGAATGCAAACTGCTTTGTCTTAAATGCGTTTTTGTACAAAGAATCTCATAAATCGATTGCCAAATTCCTAGCCAAAAATAAGGTATGAACACATTGCCAAATGATTTTGTAATTTATTTCATTCAATATTTACCTACATGAAAACATTTCACGATTAAAGAACGATTTGGCAAGAGTATAAATGAAAAGTGGGACATCTAGTTGACTTCTGTATTTAAATTCTTTCAATAAATCTGTAACTATTAAGATATACTGAAATTGAATTGTAAAGGGATATGTTGATTTGTATTGAAATTTATAATTTACTATTTTCCTAAGTACGTATGTTTGTTCTATGATTAATATATTTATTTATCTTTCAAAGACGTTATTATAGCACTGGTGCTTTTTTTATTATTAAAATGTGACCTCCGTGAAAAAAATCCATCAAATTTATATGATCGTCAGTTTTGATGGGCTGTAATTTGCTGGTATTAACGATTTAAAAAAAAATAAACCACCTATCGGAAAACTTTGAACTACGTTTTGTGGCTATGAGTAAGAGAGGGATGCAGAAAATATCTCAAATTTTTCAATTAGGGGTCACTTAAGCGATTATTGTTTTTATTATTTTTGTGTAAATTTAATTCAATAGAACATAAAATTTTGTATAAAACACGGACGATAAGCATTATTAAACACTCGGACCTTCTTTAAGGCACTCGCTGCAGTCGTGGATTAAAACAACCCTTGTGTTTATTAATGCCTTATCTTATCGATCTAGTTGTATAAATTACTATTATGCAATATTGTTGCTTAAAATATAAAATATTATAAAAAAATTAAAATTTTGGTCGGTCCAAGTCGTTTTTATAACACAAGTGCATTGAAGAATTCTTTATAGCACTTATTTTTCCTTTACTAAAGGGTACCCTTCATAAATAATTTTGAGTAAATGGATTAAAATCATATAGAAACCATTTCCGTTATTTCCTGTACTAAGAGATCGGTAAGAAATCAAGGGCACATTCTTTAAAACAATTAATATTTAAACAAATGAGAAGATAATAAAACTGCGCCACCCAGAAGGGTGCCCAGGACCCATATATTTTATTTGAGTGGGAGCCGGGTATTTTGTACGACTCGGGCACTCATTAATAAAACACGCTTAATAAGCGTAAACCACCTAGAATCAGTTTCAAGCGCATTGCCCCGTATAAGTGTTGTGTATGTGGCCCTGCCCATGCCCCGGGCGCCCGCTTTGGTGGCACAGACTTATTGCTTTTCGTTATAGCCACCTGATCTACTCAGTTAAAAACTTAAACTATAAGTAAAGGGTGTTTTTTAGGTTTAGAACTTTAAGTTGATATTACTTTTCACGATGGATCAACAAACAAAACTGCCGCATTTGGAGTGAAGCTAATCCTCAAGTGTTTGCCGAAACACCGTTATATCACAAAAAAAACTGACTATTTGGTGCGCTTAATGGAATGGTGGAATCATTGGTTCGTACTTCTTTAAAAAATATTATGATTAGAGCGTTACAGTCAATGGTGATCGGTATAGAGCCATGATTACTAACTTTTTTATTTCTGAATTGAACAACCGTGATGTCCAGGAGCTGTGGTTCCAACAAGACGGCACCACATGCCACACAGCTCGTGCCACAATCGATTTATTGAAAGACACGTTTTGGATCTGTGAATTGGCCTCCAAGATCTTGTGATTTGACACCGCTAGACTACTTTCTGTGGGGCTATGTAAAGTCATTGCAATCATATTTAGAATAGTTTATTGTGATACATGGATATAAAGTCAGTATCTCACTATTGTGAAAAGGTAAAACATTGAATACACAAGTGTTTCCTTCTAAAGATGTACATACATATATTTATAAGACTTCACACTGAGATTGTTTATTTGGTAAAGGATGGTTGACAACTCTAAATTAACATGAGATGAGTCTTCGTTCGAGCGAAAATTATTAGAACGTCTAAAATAACAGGCCTAATTAGTTTGATTAATTGCCGAAATTAGAAAAGCACACACTGAAGTGAAATCGATATCTGTTTTTGCGGGCTCATGTAGTACAATATTTGAGCAGATGTGGGTGCGAGAGAGGAAGAGGAGACGAGGTTTGGAAATCCGATGATGCGAAATCGATACGAAAAAATGTGCCAAAAGTTGAACGCTCCAATATTTTCTTCGTTTTTTATTCTCGAGAAAAAGTCGCTGAGCATTATTTTTTCATTCGTTCTCTTTCCCTTTTGCGCCTTTCAATTATCTTTATCTTATCAATGCATATTGAGGGTTTCCTCTTTTGATTGAAAAATTGGCCATTATTTGCACACAATTGACTTTAATGACATTCGGGTCCGTTGCGCTTCAAATATGAAATAATTTGATATTTAATTTTAATTAATTAGATCAAAAGGCAGACAGCACTTAAATAAATTAATTACCGTACTATAGAATATGGGTCTGTTTTGGATTTATATTTATTTAAGGATTCCCCTTAAATTGCCAAAAGTTTTGTGAAATATGCCCATCTTGATAAGGAGGAAAGGATCGGGGGTTGGAGGACGTCGAAGGCGTTCGAGTAATGTCTCCCCAAAGTGCCTAATTTAAATACTAATAATTCTGATTATTTTATGATTTATTCCATTTGTATTCAGTTGTTCCATATGCCATAAACAGATATATTACTTTGAATATTTTATAGGATGGATCGGAAAGTAGAGAATCAATATTTTCAATTTTTTTTTATTTATCATTTACAAAAATTCAGCTACTAATTTTATTTCTACATTAATTGATTATAGTTGTAAATGCTTTTATTAGATATTTGAACAGAAAGGTCGATAAGATGAGGCATTATTAAATATTTGAAGACACGAGTGTAGCGAGTGCTTTACAGAAGACCCGTGTGTTTAATAATGATTATCGACTGATTTATACAAAATTTTATACATTTTAAAAAAAACTAGCACAAATAAATCTTGTCGTCTCATGCACACAATAGTTATTTGTGCTACAAGGGTGTCAAGTTAACTGTTTTTTAACGAGTAAAACGAGTGTGAAACGTTCGAGCCGAAGGCGAGTATTTAATCATTTCCGAGTTAAAAAAACAGGACTTTACACCCGAGCAGGACATAACGCTTTTTGCACTCCACTCATGAGCACCGAAATTTTTACAATTTCCCATTACATTTCATTATTTACAAGGAAAATCAAAAAATTTACATGTTTCACAAATGTTTCTAGTGAAATCTTAAATTTTAAAGTTACCGTTAACGGTTGATATTCCTCTTAACCTCTNAAAATGCTTATTTTATTGTGACATGGAACATTTGTTTGCTTTAATTTATGGAAAATAAATTTCCTTTTAAA
>JXOV01001042.1:0-10431 GCA_001014945.1 Clogmia albipunctata | reverse complement strand
ATCGAGGACTATAGAGCCCGACGAAGAAGAAAGAAGAAGAATCGTCAATAACTTCTTTATTTCAAATTATTTACGAAAATCTTAATGGGCAGTACAATTTTTGGATTAAATTGATCACAGAAAATTCTGGAAAGCTGTCCAGGAGGACCGTGTACAAACAAAGGCCGGTCTTTTTTGTCGAGTCCGCTTTTCCAAATAACACTCATTTTGCTTCATTTATTTATTATCTTGTATTTAAAAATT
This sequence comes from Clogmia albipunctata, assembly GCA_001014945.1. Lineage (NCBI taxonomy): Eukaryota > Metazoa > Arthropoda > Insecta > Diptera > Psychodidae > Clogmia > Clogmia albipunctata. The sequence goes on along the minus strand of JXOV01001042.1, from coordinate 10,188 downwards.
TAAACTCTTAGTTTCCTATTTAAAACTTTCGTCATCGAGTTCCAATCTGAGTTACCTTACGNTCCAGGAGGACCGTGTACAAACAAAGGCCGGTCTTTTTTGTCGAGTCCGCTTTTCCAAATAACACTCATTTTGCTTCATTTATTTATTATCTTGTATTTAAAAATTTAAACTCTTAGTTTCCTATTTAAAACTTTCGTCATCGAGTTCCAATCTGAGTTACCTTACGGTCTAGTTTTAAATGTATTGTGTCAGGAAATTACCAAATTGCAACGTTCGCCATCTAGTAAAACATTTTTTAGCTCACTTTGACGTGTAAATTAAATTAAAAATTGAAATTTTGTCCTTTAATAAAACAATGGCAGTTATCAGATTTTATAGTGAACCTTCTTAAAATTTTAATTTTTCAAAATTTTAATTTAAATCCATTTATTTGCATTAGTATTGGTTTTGTGTACAAATATAGTTTTAATATTATTATTTCTTAAAGTTGTCTTTCTATACGGTTAAGCACTAATAACTTAGTAAAAGGAATTTTAAATAATTATAGGAGCTAAAATGCTACCGCACTGGTTTTGTCTTATAGATTTAGCTGTGATTAAAAGAAATGACTGCATTCATGTAGCTAGAACAGGGTGTATAGTATACAAGTTTTTAAATATCACTCGACCTCACACATTCATTCACCGGCTCTGTTTCGGCTGTCAGCCGATGGATGATGGTTTTAAAAACGACTCTCATGATGACTAAACGACAGGTCGGCTTATAAATGGAGGCGGCGGGTTATTCGACGACGCTCTTTGGTCTTTCTCTCCCTTTCTGCTGCCGAACTGGAAAGTGTTGAATGGTGGTTGCGTAGGTGATACACACAATATGCGTGTGGATTGCTGTCAGGGAAAAGAGTCATTAATTTTTATTAAAACTTACAGTAACAGCACTGCTTTATTACCCGTACCCTTAAATCGTTTTCCAACAAAGGGGTTCCAACTTCGGGAGGGATGGATCCATTTCAAACTCATGAAGTAATGAAAAGCCCTGATCCGAACTTTGAAATTAATTGTTATGTAAGGCACGATTTTGAATTTAAAGAATTCTATTTTGGAATTTATTTAGAATTAGCGTAGGTTTAAAATAGCAGAAAGTGATGGATTACAATCTTAATGAACTGAAGTAACTAAAATAAAAAGCTATTTATGACAGATTTTACTAAAAAAGTACTGTGGCGGTTTAAAAATCCTACTTTAAGAACTGTCATAAAACTGTTATTATTGAGCGGAACCAGGGTGCGGCAATGACGTCATACGAATAGTTCTTTTCACATTGCAATCTTAAAAACCGACAATGAAATTTGAAAAAAAAAGCCATGAGTTATTCTTCAAAACAATGTCGTTTAAATCTAGTTTTTAAAATTTGTTTCACTTTTATTTTAATATTTGTGGAGCTTTATTAACTGTCGAATTTCTGAGTTCAAATAAGATTTAGCAATAGGGAGGCAGATGTTAAGAGGTTTTTAGACACAGAGAGGTAACAGTTTTATTTGATTGAAAGGAAAATCTTACTTTTGGCATTTGATGTTAGATATGGTTACAGAAGATACAACGCTAATTAACAATAAGGTTTTATGGATCTGTGGTGCTATTAGTAGTGAAACGTCACCAGCCGGATACCATTCAAGGTTTTGATTTTGTATGCAAGAAAATTAGCGATAATATTGTAACAAAAGGTTTTTAAGGTGATTAAATCCGTGTAATAACTACTTCAGAAAATAATTTTTGGGTCTAATAAGTTGAATATAATTTATTTTGTGCCAAAATGCGAAGAAAATCGCAAAAATTCTCTTACCCAATTCAGTCAAAAAGTATTTAAATTTTACAAAAATATTGTTAAAATCGAAACAAGATAATATCTAGTTAACAATATACATCTGTCTAGTCTTCATTTTAAAAATAAAAAACCAACCAGATTGATACATGTATTTTTCTTCCGGCTGATGACGTCACGTAAGATCCGGACAACTTATACAAGGTTGAGCGTCTTTGAGAAGATACATGATGATAATAAAGTAGTGTTAGTCTTAATCTTTTTCAGGCCACGAAATATTAGTCTAAAATTACATGTTGAAAGTTTGTTTAGGTGTGGTTCTAATCACAATCCCTAACTATTTTTAATGCAATTTATATTTATTTTATTCGATATACTTTACTTTTAGGAATTGTATAAAAAAAACAGTTGTTTTTAGCAATTTGACTTACTTCTTGTTTCAATATAAAAGTTTATTAATAAGAGTTTCGTTTTAATATTTTATAATAGGATTCCTAATAAACCAGGATAGTGTCTCACCTGGTACATACACCATACTACTAAAATAGTGCAGACCTCTTCCTCCAGTCTTGTTGCTATTTTAAGTGAAGTTCTCTTAAGGAACCACTTACCATCAGGGATACTACAGGACCCTCTACCGACGGAGACTTCAACTACATACCAACAATACGGTACAATATGTAATATAGATATAATTGTACCCCTTTTCCAAAAAACTTAATTCTCACCTTTATCTCCTATGCAGGATCATATGTTTTCTTTAAAATATTTAAAGGACACTTGGAATATTTGCGGTTGTATCTTGTCAATAATTTTACGGATTCCATTTTTAAGCTCTTAAATCGACTGTTGCGTATTACCATAATCCTAAATAACTTTCATATAGTGAAAGTCTCTTTAATCACAAATTCTTTGTGATGGATTATGAGGACAAAACAGTACGCTTAAATTATGTGATTTTCTATTGAAATATTTTTCAGATTTTAGTTCTAAATTTTAACAATTTCAATCCTTTATTGAAATTCAATCCTCAATAAAATGAAACGAACATCTGTGGATTTATTTAAAAGAATCGTCATTTTCGAAGTATCAAAACGAAACCCTCTTTACGACAAAATTAACTCTATAAATATTATAATCGAAACAAAAAACAAACTTCAAATAATTAATAATAAGATAAATCTGTTCATTTCTTTTATTAGATTTCTGGGTAAATCCGTAATAGGCTTGTCAAATGCCTATTGAAAGTTGGTTATTATTGTCTTTATCCCCCCAATTACATAAATGTCAAAGGGCGGCTTTAACATTGAAATGGCAAACGGGTTGAATTTCTTATCAATGAAATATCACTTGGAAAATAGAATCATTATAACGAAATTTGTTTATTGATACCCCGATAACCGAACCGAATCGAGCCAGGAACAGGGAGGAAGGGAAGAGGCAGTGTGAATACTCTCTTCTCTATAGAGCTATGGAGCATTTGTTCCCGATTGACGTAATCGATTTCTGAATTTGGCACTCTTTCAGTGGCTGATAATGCGCCATGCTACATGAAAATGATAGCGATTTTTCTTCTTCGCCAGCAGCAGCACAGCCACCACCACCATGGAACAGCCCGAACCATTATTCACAAGGCATCTCTGATGGTACGACACAGCAGCGGCGCTCCACTAAAAGCACATTTACACTCTCCCCGTCCTACTCCCACTATTTTTGAAAGGGCTAATCCATAAGATGTTGGGATAACATATCAGTTTATTCTATCTTCGTAAAATTTATAAATGGAGTTATGTAAATTTATATTTTGTAAATGAAAATGAATATTTTAAAATACATTTGTTTAAAAAACGAAATACTGTCAGTACTTCAATAATTTATAAAATAATATTTGATTACAGTCCAACACCCGGTAGGTCGGCGAGGGCCAAACCAATCAGTCCAACCTCCTTTCAGTTTTTCGTCCATTATTTTTAAATGTGTTTGTGACTGGAAATTTCATACAAATTTCATAATCCAATTCAAAATAAATCTTAGTAACCAACTTGCTTCATTCACAGAATGGACAATTTGAATGATGCAGGGAAAGATTGAAATATTAAAAAAAAATTTCGTTTAGTTTTTAGAGGTTTAAAAGAAAATTGTCCTGCTTGGGTGTAAATTGGAATCTCATCGTTTCTGAGTTAGAAAACCAGATTTCTCATCTTTATAGTACAAATAACTAGTTAAAATGTATACATTTGCCATAGTGATTTGCCTGTGGCCACACTCCTCAGTTATTGGGTCTACATCATTCTTGACTGAAATTTCAGGTTTCCTTTTGAACGGATTTTCTTCAAGTCAGCTTCGGTCTTTCACGCACTCTTCTTGGTCCTACGGATTCCTGTTTAGTACCATATGACTTGGTTCCTCGATCCTCGTCTTCTGATGGTTTTATTCATTCCTAGCTGCTCTGTTATTTGCTGAAAGTCTTGAAAATGGTACTTGTTGAAACTCAGCAGTTTATTTTTGAAGTGCTCAGTAACAAGTCATTATTTAAAACCATAAAGGAACACTAATTTGCACATTGGTCGATCTTTTGATTTTCTTTGAAATAAAAAAATTATTAATGTTCTTAATAAATTAAGGGCTAACAGTTTTTGAGAACAGATAAAGAAAATATTGATAAAATAATTTCTTATAGTTTTAGACTTATGGACCTGCCCTCGCATTTCTCTGTCAGTCGACCCATTTCTCTGTGATGTGCCCTTTTTATGCTCCACATAGGAGGATGGGTTCGTTGCAGTTCAACGGGTGTGTTTATGTGTTTGGCTGTGTGTGTGTTTGGTTCTGAACTTTTGCCATCGCAATTTGTAAGAGAATCGATGCCACCCACTTTTGGTGCACATCTATCAATTTTCGAGATAATTTACATTTTTCTGGTTCAGTCGCTTCCATTAGACTCGGTGGACGGATTTGTTCCACTTTCTATCAAAGTGTCAGACAACTGGGATGGTGGAATGAGGAAAAGGACGAAGGAAGAGAGACCTGGGTAGTTTTAATTAGTGCAATCCGATTTTATATTGATTTTATTTAAATAATATTTATTGTTTGGCACTGATTGGCAAAATTAAATATTCTTAGCCTTCTGCAGTAATTGGCTGAGTTAAAATATTGACATTTTTATGACTGAGTTCTAATTGGATGTATTTGATTTGAACAAGAGAAAAGTTATCAATGTTGCTTTATAAGTTTTTTTTTAAAATGAAAAAATGACTTATGATCGTTAATTAGATATTCAACAACGAAACTATTTATTTCAAATTAAAGTCAAACACTTAAGTTTTATAAGTATAAACAAATGTTGAGTTTGTACAAGGCATTTAAAAGACTAGTTAAGATGAATGACTGTTTTTGTTAGGAAGTGAAGCAAACGTTGCCTTTTAAAAAACTGGATTCCATTCGTATTAAATTGTTACTACGAGTAATAGGTATAATAAATCAATTATATATAAAAATTCTCTAAAAACGTGTTCCAAATATAAGTTTTGATTGCAAGTTTAGGATATATTTTGAATAGGTTCAGTTGTTCTTATTTTTATTAAGAACATTAATATTTAAATGAATGTACGTTTAGTATGAATCAAATAAACTTCTGAGGTTTAATTAATTAATTAATCTATTTTAAGATAAATTAAAACTTGAAATCAAAACTAAATATATTTTATTGTTTATTTATTTGTATTATTGATTATACAGGGTGTTTCAAAGTATTACTTTATCTTATACTTTGCAATAAGAACAAACGTTAGAGGACCCTTTAGAATGACTGAGGACTTTGTAGTAAAAATGGGAGATAATCAGGGCAGTGCCCTCAGCCCCCTTCTATTCCACTTGGTAATTAACTATCTAACTGTGGATTTACCAAGGGTACACTTTGGGGAATATTCTGTATACGGATGATATGGCGCTGGTTTCGGTAATTCCTTATGGATTAACACTATATACTGATCAAGTGGAGATCTGCACTGGAAGAAAATGGTCTTCGAAAAGCCATATCAAAATTATGAAACAACAGCCAATACAAAGGAGCGGACAAACCAATGGAAAGCAGACTAGGACTGTATGGACCCAACATATGACTACCGGAGGATTACGTGGTACGCCAGAGAGTGAAACAAATCCGTCCATCGAGTCTAATGGAGATTTTTATATATACAGAAATGGAAAATCTTTTTCGCGTTAAAAATATCCCCCTAGGATCCGATTCTACGACTTCCAGAGAGCCAGTCTAGGGCGTTAACCACTAGGCTATAATGATGGATAGAAAAGCAAAGACATACGATAAATTTTATTTCTTACAGTGTTAACTTATTACAATGGGCTTATTAAATTCCATTATTGGAATAAGTAGGGGAAATGTGTACAAAATGGCATACATGGACAAAATGGCATAGGGGTGTTTCTGGATTTTGGCTATTTTTAGCTCGCATCTGACAGAACTATCTTGTAACCCAAATGGCTTTGGCTATCTTGCCAAAATTTGAACGCATTCAGTCTATGCGTCTTTGTGCCAGGACCCTCAGAAGTTTTTCCAGCGAAATGAGTTTTTATTTACATTTTGTTCAATTGAACATGCTGGAAGTTTCGCTAATTTACATAGTATATTGGTGCGTATTTTATCCATTAGGGATTAATCTTTGTCTTAAAATAAGATTTTCTAGAAATAGTAGAATCCTATTTATATTTTTTTAAATTTTTTTTTTATTTCAAAATGACATATGGACAAAATGGCATAACTCTCATTTTGTCAATAAGTGGTATTTATCTAATTAAACTCAACTCATTGTCAGTCCTGGAGGCAAGACAATATCGAAGTCAAAATTTTCCTAATACTTATCCTTATAATGAAGAGAAATGTTCACATTTATACCCTAAAGACCTTTTTTTGGAGTTCTAGACCCGGAAGCGGATGGTAAATTGATGGCATTGGGTTTTCAGTTATTGGACAAACGTTTCGAGACGAACACAGAGTTTTGTTTGCAAAATTATACCAATAATTACATCGAATTTAGAGGTATGCCATTTTGTCCATACCCATATAGAATTATGACCCAAAAACAAAACACCATTCCATTCTGTACATACTTCCCCTACTTATTATCAAATAAGTCAATATTCTATATGTTATTGTTATTTTTCACATTATCTTAATTAATATCTTTTTGTATCCTGCTGAAAAGAATGAAACGTTTCAATTGCTCTAGGAGCAAAAAGCACCATTTAATGTGTCAAAATTGGGAAAAGCTTTCTCATGATGTAATTCAAATATTGGAAGTGGTGGTGCCCGCTATAGTTTTTGATTAATGTAAATTGATTGATAATTACAACTGCAATGTAATTAAATTCCATCAAGTTGTGGACAAAAACTTGATGTTGATTCAATTAAAAATTTATAATTTTGACAATGTCATTGAATTTCTGAGCGTTTAAAATTGTAAATTAATCGGATATTAATTTGATATTGAGCATATGAGTTGGGTTTTGGAGTATGAAACAACAGCAATTTAAATGGGTTTGACAGTGAAGTGGAATTTTCGTTTAGTGGACAGGCTGACCTCTCTCCTGCTAGCTACTTAATAGACTTTTATTATCTGGGGTGATTGACGGGCTCGATTTAATTATTCACTCGTATGTAAATTTCATGATCGAGGTAAAAGAGTCCTCTCCATGTCATCATGTTCGCACCATAATCGAACAATGCCCGCTCCTGAGTGGGATTGGCGCTGATTTATGGATTTGGTTCGGGCATCTGAATTAAAATCTAAATCAAGTTGTACCAATTAAACTCGATTGACATTCTAATATGGATGTGGTGTACTGGTTGTGTGTTTATTGATGGGGGCACTCGAAAAGCTTCATTTCACAGGGAGTTTTTTGCTCATATAAAATTTTAAGCCCAATAAAAGGGTTATGTTTGTTATTTGTTTTGTTATTTAGTTATTTTGTTAAAATAAAAAACTGAACATGGTTATACGTATTTTTATTGGGACATATATAACCGTGAGGGTAGTGTTCAAAATAAAGTTTAGTCAATGGCTATACGTAATAACTTATACACAGAAAATTTAACATAATTTATGAATTTGCTCCAAATATTGTTTGACAAGGGTTATTTTTATATTGAAATTTGTTTTAAGTCGTATTCATATCATAATTTGGTATTTGTTATTTTGTTGTAAGTAAGAAAATTCTATATTCATAAGTTTTCTTACCAAGATAATTTAAGCAATACCTTTATTGGTATGGATTTTAAATTAACGATTTTTATAAGATAAAGAACACGGTTATTATTATCACATTCCATTTGTGTCATATGCAAATTTTTTTTATCAAAAACTTCAATCGCACAAGTACGTAAATAATCTCGAATCGGTTAATAATCCAACCAATGCAATATCATCACCTTCCTTGCCAGTGTTCTGTGTATCCATATCAAGTTGCGAATGCTTAATGCAAAATCTTGTTTTATATGTAATATAATTACGTATACGCCCTTTTGAAGTTTAAAATAACTATCGGATACACAATTACAATTAATGACTGTGATTGTATATAAAGGGAATATGCGCTTCATCCTTCTGTCCTAATTACAAGGAGTGGATGGAGAATGCTCATGATGAATTGGGGACATTACCGGTAGGGCTTAAGACGATCAGAATGTGGCACCAACTAAGGGTTTTGAATAAGAGGTGTAACAGCCTTTATTGGAATGGAGTGGTTCACAAATTCTCTTCAGAGGAAGCATGTAAGTTGTGCAGCTCGGGGAGCGCGGATACCTTGGAACACTTTGTCTCGGAATGCAGTGCTCTGCAGGACTTTAGAAGGAAGTTCGGCCTCCTGAACCCTGCCAGGACGAAGCCATTTGGGAATGCCATTTACACCTTATTACATATAAAAATATATATTTTCTTGTCTCGTATTATTAATTTGCATTAAACCTTTTTTTCTTTTTCTTTACATAAATTGGACCTCTTAGGTTTTAGTTTACTGTTACATTTTAAACTTTTAATAGTTTTAGTTATACATATATAGTAAAATAGCTATAAATATTTCAATAAACATTTTTTTCGAATGTAAAATAATATATTGTAATAAGATATAAGGAAATTTTTTAATTAAAATTTATTTTTCAATTTGTTTAAATATATTATTAAATATTACGTATCAGTATAAAAATAATATAATGAATAATAAAATGACATGACATTTGAGTTAATTATCCAATAACAGCGGCTTTTAGAAATTTCATGTCACCAAATTCTCATCTCTTATAAAAACAAGACCGGTTTTCGCAAACTTGGAAATCTCTGTTGGGGCGCGTTGAGAAGGTCTGCGATGCCTCGAGGCTGACCGGTCGGTCCCAACAGCAACTTGGGATTGTGAGGAGCCATGGGAGTTGAGAGCAGAGAAATCTGCATAAATGTGTTTGCAAAACGGGAAATGCTGTTATTTCAGTCCGTGTCGAAAAGAGGGACGCCACGCCAGATGTTAATTATTGTTTTATTGTTTTAAGACCGACGGACGGTTCCCCATTCACCCACATTATCATGATCTCGGGTCGTCGCAAAACTCGGGTCCTGATTATAATGTAATTATGGAGAATGGTTCAACATTTTAAATATGTAGGAGTGGAGTCCTGCGAAAATAAACAACAGCCGCCCCAGTTGCCCAAAGTTTTCTAGGGCAGTCAGTGTTAATTGGGACGGCATTTTACCCCCCAAAAGAGGGAGAGAGAGAACAGTTTGAAAATTGCTGAAAGGGGTTCGCCACCTTAACAAAAAAAAACCGCTCCCAGAGTTGGCCAAGTTTTAACCTATTATCTAATAATTGTCAATCAGATTAAAAGATTTATTAATAAAAAGAATTTCTTTAATATTGATCCTTTTTTGAAGAATATTTGCTATAACATTAATTGGTCTAATTCTATGATGATTTATAATTGTTTTTAAACTTTGCATTATAACAAATTTATTGTATTACTTTGTAGGAAAAAAGAAATTCGTTTGAAATAATAATTTTGGATGTGTCTTCGAATTGATAGTTTCTAAAATATGAAAGAACCCAGTCGTGTCCCAATTGCCACATGCAAAATAAGTATTTTAACATTTTTAAAATTAATTTTTGAATGAAGCTGATGTAAAGAAGTTATTATAAATTTGTATTTTAATTAGGTTTATATTTATTTATATATTAAATGATTTGGATTTGATTAAGCTACAAAAGAATAATAAAAGAAATATTATATTTGTTAATAAGAGTCAATACCAATACACTAACATAAGCTAAACTACAAAACTTATTTTTCCCAATTTTTATATAAAAAGTACT
>JXOV01001041.1:0-22338 GCA_001014945.1 Clogmia albipunctata | reverse complement strand
TTATGTAATCAATCACTATTATGAATTCGAAAAATGGTACAAAAATTATGTTTTAAAAATAAATATGTAAAAAATACATAAATAATTAAAACGTGAGCCTGTTACAATACAAATGTAAAGATTCAACATAAAATAAAAAAAAATTCCTACTCTTAATTTCACATTTAACATGTTTTTATTATTATTTTTCTTGCCGCAGACAGAGACCTTTTTTTGGGTTTTCCAAATCATCGAGCAAAACTGAACCGCCTTTTATTGTTATTTTTTCGGCAACTTTCTTCATCAATGCATTTTGAGCAAATTTTGTAATGAAAAATTATTAAAACACACGCTTAATCACATGATTTCATTGATTAAATGCAAATGATCATTCTTTGGATCCCAGTTTCAGTTAAATTATATTAAAAACTTTATATTAAATGTAAAACTTGCGAAAGGTGTGAGTCTTTAAAGCACTTATGCTATAATAACGACTTTAACAGAACAAATTTGAATGTCATAATATCAATTTTAAGCAGCAAAAATGCATAAAAAACTTATTTCAATTCTAATAGGTTCTATAATCGAACGAAATCTAACAAAATGTGTAAAGTATGGGTGTCTCGGTTTTAGCCTATTTTGACAGTCATTTTTCACACATGATATTCAAACGAATATATTCAATTAAATAATTAATGAAAATTATGAAAATATTGACTTGAACTCACTGCTTAGGACGATAATATCAAATTCTCCGTTGGGGAGCTTTTGGCCTTGGTAGAGGAAGGAAGCTTTGAGGCACAATGGTTCGGGAAAGAGGGTGCTGACCGAGATCCTCGAGTTGACTTTGTCGTAGCAGAACGTGATCACATCCTCTAGTTCTTCGCTGATCTGGACGTCATTCAGGTCGAACATTTCAACTTTATATCCACTCACTGAATTGTTCTTCTCGGTTTCGTCCAACTCCTCCAAATTGCAAGTGTTTCCAAACTCATCCTTGGGCTCGATGTGGAGATGAGTGGCTGATCCCGCGCAGCAAACCAGAGTGTTTGCTGGACGGACCAATCTGGACCGCCTCGCGTCCATCGGTCCTGGGACGAAGGTCCTGACAAAGGGACTGCCCGCCACGTGATTCGACCCGATCAGGACGGAGATCTTGTACTCCCCAGCTGTTCGTACCGTGAACTTGACCCTAGCGATGTTCGCGTTATTCGGATCCGTTGACGATCCCAATTCGCTGATCGTCACCACCTTCCTCGTCCCCTCCGTAACTTCGACGAAGAACTGGTCTGTGTCGCAAATTGGGTACGACTGTCCGTTCCTCTGGTAGAAGCGAACCGTGAAACACATCGTCTCGCCGACGACATGTGGGTCGGACCAGTCGAACTGCACTTTGCAGTTGGCGGGCAGGAGGTACTTTCCAGTCACGTACTGCAACAGTGAGTGACGCGCTTCTGGAGCCAGGGACGGCTGGGTCATCGCGGCCAGAGTCACCAACCCAGCCACCGACACAGACACCACCAGCATCCCCCCTGAGATCAAAAACATTATTTCATGTTAAAATTATTTAAATATTCATTTTATTTTTTCTTTATTATACTTAAGCAGGGAATTGGTCAACTAAGTTTTTATTGAATTGTGAGTATAAAGGTTTTTCCAAGACAAAGAGTTTCAAACAATTTACGGTTTACGAAATGATTTGTAAATTTGCAAATGATCTTAATATACAGTGCCGCTCACGAAAATAGATACAGCCATTTTTATTGAAAATTACTTTTGTATATTTAATTGTTTTCAAATGTAATGCAATAAATATGAATTAGAGTTAAAAGGAAATTGATTTTAATACAGTATTCATGTAGGAATTGTTAAAAATGACAAATATAAATCAAAATTGATTTTTTCCACTTCTATGGTAGTATAAGTTGATAAAATAAACATTTTTTTCTCACTTTAACAGCAACAAAGTTTTTAAGAATAAAGAGGTTAATCTACATATCACTACGCTAAAAAAACCTATCTCCATTGTTTAGAAAATAAGGACACTTTTTGGAAGCTGAAGTTTCATAAAAAATCTGATAATTTGATTTGTAATAGAAACCCTTATTTAAAAAGCAAACTTTAAGACTATGTTATAATGATTATTATATTTTAAGCCATGTTCTATATTTTATATTATATTATTTCTATTATATTATTTATATTATATATTTCTATTATATGTTTTTATATTATAGTTGGCAAGAATATATATATGATTTATTTTGTAATTGTAATATGTATTTGTAATTATGAGTTCTGTCAAATAAAATATTTAATAATAATATTGACAAATTTTGACGAACAATGACGAATATTTACGAACATTGACAAATTTGTATCGATGAAATCAAAATCCATTACTAAAAAGTTTCTCTTAATTTATTGATCGGTGCAATGAAATTAAAGTTTAACAAAATTTCAAAACCGTTACATTGATTTATATGAATTTATTTTTATTTTAAGAATGTTCTATCTTTTTTCCCGCATTGAGCAACAAAGGCAAATATTAGTGTTCGGAACAGAGCAACATATATTTTAAAAATGCATACAATTTTGTATAAAACACGGTCCATAAGCATAATTAAACACTCGGGCCTTCTTTAAGACACTCGCTACGATCGTGGCTTAAAACAACCCTTGTGTTGTATAAATAACTATTATACCTAAATTTTTGACGATTACCGTGGTATATTGAGGAATAGTGCTTTCAAAAAGGTTTTCTAACAAAGCTAAGTTTAATGAATTTTAACAATTATTTTGATAGAAAAACATATATTCTTTAAAATATATTATATTTGATTTAAAAGATATAAATTAATTTGATTTATCAGCTTTAACTTCTATAAAACTGGGAAAATTGACACTCCATTCTCATTAAATAGACACATTTTCCAAGATGGGCACACGTTTAAATTATTTTAAAGAAAAAATGTTTTCCCTATTGTAACATAAAAAGTTTTATTTTGGTATCACACGGGTAGTATAATTTAGAAAACCATAAAAAACCTCTAATATACAGGTTGAAATTTAAACAAATTATTTTTTAATCTAATATGGTTAAAATTCAATAATAGGTAATCACTCTGTTAAACAGTTCAATTTTTAGACCAAGAAACCACATCACCTTAGTACTGAGTTTGAGAACAGTGAATGAAAGATATCTCTTTCTAGTAAAAGTAATTTACTTTTGATTGATGATTTGCAAAGTTAAAAATAAATATCTGAATCATCAATATCGTGAAATGATAACGAAAAGCTGGGTCAAATAATTAATCAAACCCATTAACGAAGGGTTTCCCCAAAAGCGGTAATTCTACTTGATGAGTCTGGAAATTTGCACTTGGTCTTGTACTCGATATTTCCAATTCTAACCGACCTTAAATGGTGTAAACTTTAGATGTAAATGATTTGCAAAATTAAAATAATGGATTATCGTTTTAAATTTAAAATACAGATAACAAATTCATATCTAGATTTAAAATATTGCGATTTATTAAAATTGTGTCTAAGATGAGGTTATTTAATATTAAACATCATGTAATTTCAGAAAGAAAGAATTGCCAAATTTAAACTACTAAAATATAATCATTTTGTGCAAAGGAAAAAATGAACCATAATTAAACACGATTAAACATCTAGAAAACGAAAGAAATGAGTTCTAAAAGATACAAATGTTTAATTATGTATGGGTTTTCCACCTAGTATTTTAAAATTTTTTATACAAATATATTTGCTATTTATTAAAGTCTAAACAAATACAATTGAGGATAGTATCTGACAATCGAATAGAGCTTCCAATCTTATTTTTCAATATTTTATGGAAATAGAACTTTTGGACAATTAATGAAGGAATATTCAAATTGATTAATATTCCATAGCCTGCTTTATTGTAGAGGTTAGAAAAATGTCAAAATATATTTCTCATCCTAGTTACTAAGATTTAAAAATATAATTTATGCAATTCCGTACTTTTCTTCACGTAAATTGGTTCTGTAACGGTTTACTTTTCTGCACGGAGAGCTCAAAATTTGCACGCGAATTGTCAATAATTTAATGAAAATACATATTGTCCACAATATGANAAACGGCTGCGAACGGTTTTTAATTTTAATTATCGATTAACTGGTGTTTATTCAGAATTACACAAAATAGCGTTTGATACACATGCGAAATCAGTTATTACAGCACTCATTTACCTATTTTTACTCGCTGCGCTCGTCAAAATACATAATAAATTCGTGCTGCAATAACCTCTATTTCACCACTTGTATCGAAATATATTATTTTGGTAGATGAATTTTGGTACAAAGTACTAATTTTGTGTATTTATTTACACGCTTTTGTGATTGTCTGCCGGTGTTGAAAATGCATAATTAAACAGGATTTAATTATGGAGTATTTTCTAGAGAACGCACNAATACATAATAAATTCGTGCTGCAATAACCTCTATTTCACCACTTGTATCGAAATATATTATTTTGGTAGATGAATTTTGGTACAAAGTACTAATTTTGTGTATTTATTTACACGCTTTTGTGATTGTCTGCCGGTGTTGAAAATGCATAATTAAACAGGATTTAATTATGGAGTATTTTCTAGAGAACGCACTGGCTACTAAAATGTTAAAATTTTTCAATAAAATTGTATAAAGAATTTAAAGGAATGAGTTTTGTCATTTGACGGTTAAACATTATGGAATAAGAATAAATGATAAAAGAATCATAGCTTATCAATGACTCTTATTATTTTAATTTAGAAACTATATTAAACAATTTTTGTAAACATTAATAATAGAATCAGGTATAAAATGATTCCGCTTATACTGACCAAGCCTTAAGGTCACTTAGGTATTGCAAAGTTAATAAAAAATATCATTGCTACTTTTCTCAAACAATATTACTCGTATTTTCAATGAGAGTTTTTTCTTGACTTTCACAAAAAAGGAATTTTATTTAAAAAACAATAAATAATTATTAAATTTTATTCACTTTTATATAAATTAAAATAAACATTCTTCGAATACCTCCAAAAACATATTTTGCTCTGTTCCTCATACCTGCCTTTGTTGCTTATAAAATATATCAATCGTAATTTGTGAATACGACACAGAATAATTGTATTTGAATAAATTCAAATAAAATAGTGTAACGGTTTCACAAATTTGTTAAACTTCAATTTCATTGCACCAATCACTGAACTTAGAGAATTCGTCAATATTTAACAGTAAAACCTTCAGTATCAAAGTAACTTTACATATAAATTGGTAAATTTTGTTTGCGGAGGTCACACTTTAATAATAAAAAGGCTACTAGAGCTTTAAAGAATACTTTAAGGTAGATAGATAGATAGATAGATAATAATTTATTTAGGTAAAAATGTGTATTACACTATATTGTTTACAGTAATTATTAATAAATGAGCTACCTAAGTGGTTTTGCTAGCATAGTTTCGGAAATTAAGATTAAGTTGACATTTGTTATTTGATGTTGTTTTGATAAAGGATTATGTGATAATTATTTGTTTTGATCCATGATAAATTCTTTAAAGCACTTGTGTTATAAAAACGACTTTGACAGAGTAAATTTTAGGGTAATATTATCATTCAATCATAAGATTTCTATTAAATTATAGTAATGGCATAATTTGCAAAAATAAAACAAATATTAAAATTTTATTCATACAGATAATATTACTGTCTTGAAGCCGAAAGTATATATTTAATGTTAATTTCTCGACTATAAAAGAAAAAAAAAACAAATTTGTTTTATGTAAGTAAATAAACATTACCACATTAAAAGTGAGGATTTAAAAGCACTGAAAACTTTTCAACGACGATATCTTAAGAACTTTTTATCTTGAGACAAGCCTTAGGACTTATCTATACAATTTCCATAAATAACAAATCACCATAAACTTGAATGAAGCAGTAAACCCTCAATCTTACCCCATGTCCAGGCGTCTTGGTGCTGACTAGATTTGACGACAGTTGACCAGAGATTGGCTTTCAATGTCTCCAGTTGTACTTTGGACGTGGGCAGGTTTTGTCTGGCTTGGGACCAGACCAACCAGTCCTTACCCAGTAATTGACTCGCTCTGTTATCCTCAAGCCAGTAGACGTCCTCTAGTGATGCTACTTCGATGGAAATAAGACGGGAATAGTGGTGTTGCAATCGATGCTCCTTCAGCCACTCCCTCAAGATGAGCTTCTGCTGGAGATGAAGAGCAGCCCTCTGCAGTCGCTGTTCATCGCCAGGAGGCAGCTCGGGCAGACGCTCCGGATCTCCACAGCTGGACAATGTGGATATTCCTGGAAAGGAAAAGAGGAATGAACGTAAAATAAATGTGTATTTTGTAAAAGTGTAAAAGAAAATGAAATCATTTCTGTTGATTTTATTTTTATTATCCATTCCAGCAAAATCAATATTCTGAACAGTGAATGTTCTACGCTTTTGGAATAATAATATTACGAAATGCTGACGTCGATATTAATTTAAAATGTAAGGAAAAACTTCATTTCCATTCCGAATACTCAGAATAACATATACATAAAAATCAATTTCATTTCCAGACATCTCAAAAATTACGATAGACTATTACTGCTAAAAATTAGAAAGGTACTCATGGGAAAGCTTTTCCATTTAGAATACTTATTCAATCACGTAGTAAGTTTGTATGCTTTGTAAAGTTACCATTAAGCCCCCGCCATGATCAAGAAACGAGACCAAATTTCATAGAAATCAGTCAAAACACCGTTTCATCTGTTCTTCTCTTCCACCATTATTTTTAAATGTGTTTGTGACTGGAAATTTCATAGTCCAATTCAAAATCAATCATAGTAACCATATCTTTTCATTTACAGAATTGGCAATTTGTACACATTTGTTTACAACAAAATGTCGTCTTAAAAGGTCAATTTCAAATTGAAATTGTGTTCTTAAATGCTATCGAAGCAGGATACTGACCAGTAAAATAATGGCAGTTATAAGATTTTTAAGTGAACATTCTTTAAATTTGAGTTTTGCCAAAATTGTAATTTATAACTATTGATTTGTGTAAAAAAGATATAAATATAGTTTCAAACAATAATTGACTGTTTCTTCTTAATGGCGGGGCTTATTATTTTAATTATTTCATCTATTTTTATAATCTGCTTAAAATTTATTTAAAAATTTTAAATACTATTCGTAACAAACACAAAAAACAATTTTAAGTTTAGTACAAAATTAGAGTTGAACTCCCAATTGTCAAAAGAATCAAATAATTAGATTACTATATTTAAAAAAATTAAATATCCAATACTTAGTCAAATAATTTTGGCTGGATTTAATTGAAAATACTATGTTGTTTTAAAAAATATTTATTTGAACTACTAGAAGTTTACGAAACGGTAATGATTTACTTCGCCAGTTGACTGAAAAAGTTAGTAATGCAACGAGTCTGACAAAGAACCATTACCTACAAGTTTACGCACTACACTCTTAAAAATTCCCAAAATTTTTATTTGTAATTTTCAATTTTATATTATAAGTTTTAAATATTTCAAAAATTTAATCAATAAAATGCATTTTTTTATTAAAATTAAGTGTTAATCATAGTTAACAACGAGAAATGTGTTTTGAATACCACTGACAACTTTACCGCACGCTATTTAGAGATTTTAGGGGTCGAGGTTGGTCGCATCATCATAAAATTGGTTCGCTCGAATCCATCACAGGCTCGAATCCAGTACAAACAATGATTTTTTATTTTAAAATTTCTTTTCCCATTATCAACTAATAACAACAATTTATGATTAATATTTCTTTAAATACATTTACAAAAATAATATCACCGGCCTCATCTGTCGAACAACTAGTGTCTTCAATTTTATTTGTTCAAACGCAAGCGGTTTTTCAAAGTTTGGATAGATTGCACAAAATTGAAAAGATAAACCGGTTCTTTCTATAATACAAATAACTTGCTACCATTCAATGAATGTATGCATATGGAAGTTGTGAAAGGGGTGGTCTTTTTTGTAGTATGTGTGTTCTGTTTCGGTGGGAAAACCAGTTTATAAATAGGTTCTATATAGGATAACTTGTTTATAGTGGTGAATAGCATATATATATATAACAAATAATGATGATAGACATGATAATTACTTGTCAATTGATGCCTTTGAGTGTGTGAAATTTGAGGTTATAAGTGTAAAAAATGTGTCGTAGGCGGTTTTAATGAGTTCTTTTATTTCAAATTACATAACTCTTATTTACTTAAATCAGTTAAACTAACTTTTTGATACTAGGTGGCAAACATATTTTTGATTGTGTTATTAATAAATTGATCAACTTTTTTCAGATCTAATAGTAATTTTGCTAGCTTACTATATTAACAATAAATACTTTTTATATTAAAAAAATCTTAGCAGAAAAATACTGATCTGCATTGATTAAGCCTTTCATTAGTAAGAAAATAAGTAGACTTATACTCGTATGACTTTAAAAAGATGTCGCTGAAACTTCTCATAAAATATAAATTAATCATTTTATACATCAATTGCATCAAGTAACAAAATCTGTTATACTGCTTAAATATTTAAACTTTGTCTTTAAACTGTAACACCTAGTATGCATTCACTGGAAGAGGTAATCCACAAAGTTGTGTAATGACTGTTCCGTAAAATAATCACACTGTCAGCACAATGCAATTCCGATACCACACCACGGTTGCCAATTTTTCCGTCTCCTGCTGGCTTCGGTTTAGGAGGACAGCAGCGTTGCGTGTCACCAGGTAATAAGGCGCTGTCGTCGGACAAGAGAGCACGCTTCCCTCCTCGGCACCGTTCAATTCCATTGCATGCTGGATTGCAATTTTATTCGGTCACATTGTCTTTGCCTGTTTAAACAAGTCCAGGCACGGACATCATGTCACGGCGATCCTGCCACAATTTTATCCACCACGCCACAACACTAAAATTTGGTTCAAATTGTCCCTTTCTAAACTGTAGTCATTTGGGAGATTTTGGTATTATATTTTTTTTTGGCTTTAGTTTTTCTCTTTTTAACACAAAGAATGGAATAAGTCATTTTATTACTTATACTGAAGAAGTGTTAGTTCTTTAGGATACCAAGTTATTGTAATATATTTTGAGAAACAAATTTAACCGAATTCTAATTGAATTGAGTACTTAAGTTTTATGAAAGAAATGCAATGAAAAGGCATATAGATCTATAATTATGGACAAATGGGACTCTTCTTGATGTACCTTAAATATGAGTACTAATTAAATAAATTTTCTTTAGTTCAGAAGCATCAAATTGAATCGGACATCATATAAGTAAAACAACAATTAAAATCTAGACACACCTTATAAAAAGGTATTGGCTCAATTTATTAAAAATTTTAAATTTTCCATTCAATTCCAGTATTTGTTTTCAGTGTGTTATTAATCAATTAATAGCACCTAGACCAGTTGTAAACGGATCCAGTAAATCTGTCTATTTTATTTATAATTTTGCGCCATTACTTATTTAAGAATTTAAGAAATGAAAAGTATACTATATAAAACATAAGAATAAGATAATTGTCCAGATGCACGAAAACGTATCATTAGGTGTATGATGGACAGCCGTACGCCTCTCCACGTAATTCGTTCTAGCTCTCCCTGCCTAACAGCATTTCTAGCCCTAACTAACTTAGTTAGTTATATTAATTTGTAATCTGAGGAGTGTTTGGATGGGAGAGGATAAACGTGATATTAGACCCGCTATTCAGCACCGTACACGAGGGCAGTATAGGTTTTGACACTGTTCAGGAGAGGTTTAATTAAAGAAATATGTATGGTTAGTTTGAATGGCCTGCTAATTTCAGACTATACACAATTGGGCAATATTTGTTAATAATTACTAAGAAATAAATTTTTCACACAGTCGTACACACTTCCTATTCATTATTCAATACGAACAGTTTACAATTCCTACTTATAATTCGTTTGGAATGTTATTTCGCAATGTTATTGATATACACAAATGGAAACTTTTTCGTGGTAGAAAAATATTCGCCCAGGATTCGATCACACGACCCCGAGAAGACAGTCTGGACACTTGGCTATAGGCGGACGGTCCAATTTATTACTGTTGTATATTTTCGTCGAATGCCCCAAATATTGCGATGAAAATAAAAGTGCTTTAAAGAATTCTTGAAATCACTAGTGTTTTTTTCTTTATTATTAAAGTGCAAACTCCAAGAAAGAAATTTATAAAATTTATATGTACGTCAGTTTTGTTGTGTGTGGTTTAACTGTATCTGCCGTTGAGGGAATAAACAGAAAACAATGGTAGATAGAAATTGAAATTTAATGAACTGATGATTTTTTTACATTGTCTTGTTAATTTGTTATAAAATGTTATATAAAACACGGTTAATAAGCATTATTAAAGAAACGGGACTTGTTTGAACTCGCTACACTTGTGACTGTTAACCCCCTTGTGTTTAACAATGCCTTCTCTTATCTACCTAGTTGAATAAATAACTATGTATTATAAGATAATACGATGGTGTAATAGTTATTTTCAACATTGTATTGAAATTGCTTAGTTTTCAGCATCCGAGGAAGAAATTTTGTCGACCCGAGGGCACCGAGGGTCGCAATTCTTCCGAGATAATTACAGCATTCAGTGGTGCAAAGTGACGTATTTCGTGCTTATTTTGACGATTGAAATGTTAATATTACACATTCGAATAATGTAAAATAAATAACTACATTAAAAGTAAGAAAATAGTATCTTAGATATATTAAAGAGACTAAGTGAAAGTATTTTAAAATATGTATTTATATGTAGATTTCTATCAAAAAGCATACAGCACTGTATAAAATACCGTAGAAAACAAATTTCAAACTCTTCTTTCTAAAACTCGATATGTATTTTGATATAATCATAAAAACAATTTTTAATCTTAAATTATTCAATTAATTTAAAAGCCTAGAAATTATAAATAGAAGTACAAAAATGTATTTCACTACTTGCATACATTTTTGCAATCATCAGCGGTGACATTTGAAATGGGTAATGTTGGCTGCATGTTTGCAATTTCCCTACAATAGCAATCACGAACCACGGCAACGGTAACAAGAAGGATTTCACTTCCTGTTCACCGGTCGCTTTGATTGGAATTTAATGTGAAGCCGACCTTAATTCCGTGAGCAAAGAATTACTGCCCTATGCCCTACAACACTTCCTTCCGCTCGACATTGAGCTATAAAAGGCTTTTTACTTTAAATTTAAATATGATTATTGACTTGCATTTTTATTATGTACGTTCATTAAAAACGGGATTTTATTTTTCCCATGACGAGAAACCAAATCAACTCACAATTTACTTTCTGAGATAAAATTTTATGACCTTAAATAAAAAAAAGTCCATTATACTTGTGTTCCGAGAATAGCACAATAAACAGACAATAAAAAGATTATTTTTTTTATTTACAGTAATCGTGGAAAATTTTATAAAATCAAATTTAAATATAAATATCCTAATTATATTTAATTCTGTTCAAGTTGTAAAGCATGAGATAGATAAACGAAGCATTATTAAATAAAAGGAAGAGAAGAACTGATCTTTTCATTGCGAATCTGTATATAATGTTGTAAATAAATTATTGTAATAGCCATATATTGATTTAAATTTAAATTTATTTTACATAAATTAAATCAAACAAATGTTCCATGCAACAATAAAATAGACATTTGCCTTATGACCAAGAAGTTAAGAGGAAAGAAACTATGTTAGTATGAATTACATCCGTTAATGGAAATTTTATAATTTAAGATTTCTCTTGAAACATTTGTGAAACATGCAAATTTTTAAATTTTCCTTGTAAATAATGAAATTTAATGTAAAATTGTAAAAATTTCAGTTCTCATGAGTAGAGTACAAAAAACGTGATGTCCTGCTCGGGTGTAAAATACTGTTTTTAAACTCGGAAACGATGAACCACTCGCCTTCAACACGAATGTTTCACACTCATTTCACTCGTTAAAAGCAGTTGATTTACACACGTGTAGGACATTTAACTATTGTGCAATTCCGTATNTAAATGTGTATACCTATGGTTATTAATGAAATTAATAAAATATGCGCATTATTATATTCTATTCATCAGAATAATAGTTTCGAAAAGAATATTAGTTTAATAGTATATTTCGTTACAAGTAGTGAACTAGTGCTCTAATAACCTATTTCACATGTGTATTGACCGCTATTATGTGTAATTCTGAAAAAAACACCAGTTAATCGATAATTAATAATTAAACCATTGTTTATTCAAAATGTTCAACAACAGCTCACAACGAAATTTTCATACTAAAATATTTAAATAATAAATTTGGTATTGACAACAATCAACGTTCGCCAGCTAGACGCACAGCTCGCTAAATTCATACAAAAAAGAACCGCTGACTTTGTTTAAACAAAGTGTTTAAAACAAAGTTTGTTTAAACAAAGTCAGCGGTTCTTTTTTGTATGAATTTAGCGAGCTGTGCGTCTAGCTGGCGAACGTTGATTGTTGTCAATACCAAATTTATTATTTAAATATTTTAGTATGAAAATTTCGTTGTGAGCTGTTGTTGAACATTTTGAATAAACAATGGTTTAATTATTAATTATCGATTAACTGGTGTTTTTTTCAGAATTACACATAATAGCGGTCAATACACATGTGAAATAGGTTATTAGAGCACTAGTTCACTACTTGTAACGAAATATACTATTAAACTAATATTCTTTTCGAAACTATTATTCTGATGAATAGAATATAATAATGCGCATATTTTATTAATTTCATTAATAACCATAGGTATACACATTTATATAATATTAATGTGGAAGTTTTAGATAGAGAGTTTGCATGCTTAACAAGCACGTACATTTAATTTCCACTAATCAACTGTATTATCCATAATTATAGATAATTAAAATATAATAAATTTATATAATTACTGAAATAGTATTTATTTACACCTGCGAGAAAATTAATAGCATAATTTCTATTTTTTTCTTTAATTAAATATTTTTTTTAATTTTAAGAGTTGTTATTAATATATCTGATATTTGAAAACAAAAGATTTTCAGTATATAAATGATAATGGTACTTTTATAAAATATCAATTTTGAGAGCAAAGCACGTAGCTAATGGCAGCTCGCTTTGATATCTGGTTAATGGATTATCAAATTCTTGTGCTTACCACCGGTATGGAACTAGGGGTAGTCTCAACGTCAATCATCGAGTGTTAGACTTTCCATGACTATTTGTTTTCAGTGTATAAGTAGTCAATTAATAGCACCTAGACCGGTTTTAAGCGGATCCAGTCAATCCGCCCATATTAATTTTTTTTTGCGCCATTACTTATTTATAATTCGTTATGAATATTATTTCGCAATATGGTTAATATACACAAATGGGGAAACTTTGACATCACAATCCCACGACCTCGAGGAGGCAGTCAAGGGTACTAACCACTAGACCACACAAGCAAACTTTTTATATTCACGTTAAATNTTTTTGCGCCATTACTTATTTATAATTCGTTATGAATATTATTTCGCAATATGGTTAATATACACAAATGGGGAAACTTTGACATCACAATCCCACGACCTCGAGGAGGCAGTCAAGGGTACTAACCACTAGACCACACAAGCAAACTTTTTATATTCACGTTAAATAAAAACAATTTATTGGAAAATATGCTGACCAAAAACCATGAAATTTACTAAGGATCCCAAAATCGAGATACAGTGGACGCCGCTTATCTGGGACCGGAATAATTTGACCCTATTAACCGATTGGTCCTTTTAAGCGATTGGTCAATAAAAGCTAGGATTTGATCTGTAGGTAAAGATTTTTAAATATGTACGAGTGTGTACGTATGTATATACTTTCATATGTACTTGGAAAAGTGAATTTATTAAATAATATTTGTTCAATATATGTTTATCTTGTAAAATTTAAAAGTAATTCAATCGTCAATGACGTGTACATGTATTGTGTCTTGTCAACCAAACAAACCAGAGCGAAATGTATATAAGAAAATGGAATGAATTTAGCAATCTTTTTAAAAATTAAATATCATTCTGTACGCAGTGATGAATATATTGATGACCGAAAAATTTACAACAGAGAGACGTGTAAACTATTGCCGTGTCATAAATTCGGCAAACACAAACATGCGAGGAGACAATTTTTTTCAATTTTCACTCCTTCAGTCAATCAAATAAGCATAAGGCACATGATCAAGATTGGTGTGAATAAAAGTAAACAATAGACTGAGTTGTCGTCACTTGTTCTTGCAACTCTTTGTAGTAGTAATCTTGGCCACAGAACGGCCCTATAAAGCGATGAATTTTTATTGTATTTATATGCAACCAATCCGTTCCTAGGCATTTTGGGCCGATAAAACGATTTGTTTGATATTGTATCACCTTAGGATGTATTTCGTTCAATTGTACATAAATTTCCTTTCCATAATCACGGTATCTTTGTTCAAGACATTTCACAAAACATATCTATACACTTGTGCTAGGAAGCATGTCAAACAAATTTGCGTAGATATTTATTTTCAATTATGTTTTTAATACATCAAAGAAATTCAATTTCCAAATAAGTTGTTTTTAGAATTTCACTTTTTATTTCCACGTTCCCGTCAACATTTTAAAACTTTAGAGTTTATTAAGTGTGGGTTATGAATTTAATTAATTATTTCTGTAACACTCAATCATTTTCCTAAGAACAGCAAGAAATTGATCATATAATATTTATGTTTGCTTCGTAATTTGACACTTTATAGCCTATTTTCTCAATTCGATTCTCTGTATTTTGAGACAATTGACGTCATTATTTTGCTGATGAGGCATTCGATACGCTTATGTTTATAAATTGTATAACAACGAACATGATACGTTATTATTAAATTTAGACTTTTCATAAGGAGGGACAGAGGGGGAGACAGCAATAGATTCATCCCTCAAACGCCCACAGCAGAATCATTAGTACCAGGGGATGGTTTCTCTCGGGTGATTTGCGGAAATTTAGCAGAGCGCAATAGACCAACTGTGGCAATTTTATACACATTAAAATATATAGCCCAATGAGTATCAATTTCGTGCTACCCAATATTGCTAATTTGCCCTATCCCACCACCACATGGCTCATATTTGGCAAAATAGTGCGAAGATAAATAGTGTTACCATTTGCTATTAATTTCAGAATCTATTAGTATCGAAAGTTTAAGACAATGATGATTTATGGTATAATGATTGTTAATGAACTATGAATATTTAAAAACATAACAATAATAGTTATTAAATATATTAGTTATTAATACAACAAGATCGATAAGATAAGTTATTATTAAACACAAGGGAAGGCCCGTGTGTTTAATAATGCTTATCGACCGTATTATATACAAAATTTTATGCAGTTTTAAAATAAATTTACACAAAAATAACAAAAATAATTGTTTTATTAAAAAGTTTGTTAAGCGGCTCTAAATTAATTTTTTTAAATATTTTGCATCCCTCTCTTACTCATAGCCGAATATTTTGCATCTCTCTCTTACTCATAATCGCAAGACGTAGTTAAAAAAATTCCAAAAGGTGGTTTTTCAAATAAAATTTTAAAAAATCGTTAATACTGGCAAATTACAGTTAAGTCACGCCCTTCAAAACTGACGTCCATATAAATTCAATGAATTTCTTTTACGAAGGTCACACTTAATAATAAAGAAAAAGCACACGCGCTTTAAAGCACTTGTACTATAATAACGACTTTGACAGAGCAAAATTAAGTGTCATAATATCAATATTAAGCAACAAAAATGCATAAAGAATTAAAGGAATAATATATTCCTTTTATTGTTTTGAGGTGTTTAAATTATCCAGGCTAAATAATTTTGTTCTAAAAGTAATGAACCTATTAGAGTAAATAGTTATTTATACAATTAGATCGATAATTATTAAACACAAGAGTTATTCAAAGTCACGAGCATAGCGAGTGCTTTAAAAAAATTCCTAGTATATGGCAGAACAAATTTTTGTGTCATAATATCAATTTTATGTAACCAAAATGCGTAAAACATATTTACATTTCGAGGGAGGGCCAATAAATAATTAATATAGGGTATTTATTTGTCTTTAACATTCTTCTAGATTAGACCTTATTAAATTTGAGCTTGATCGGACAATTACTTTTGATTTAATCGAGTATAACATCGAGAAAGCGAGAGCTTCGGTACCGTTTTGAAAAATGAAGAAAATTTGATGCTTGATTTTTTAAGATAAGTCACTGAACGATATCAAAGTTAGCTTAGATGCTACTTAGAGGGACTCTGGTCTATCGATGAAGTTTATTAAAATCGCTCAAACTTTTTTCACCCTGGTCACATTTCAACTTTTGTTTGCCCCTAAAACGACTGTCATGGAGAACTTAAAGCTTCGTAAAAAAGACTCCGAATTGAAAGTGCTCCAGATAACTGAGATAGTAGGCAGGTACCTAAAACAGTGGAAAAGTATATCATTCACTAATATTTGGGATGAATGGCTTGTCCGCGTAAAGCGTGTCGCGACTTTTCATTTCTGCCAACGAGCACATCTTAAGACAACCAAGAACAATGGTTTATACAGTTTAATTTCAATCTAAATGACATTTTTATTATTAGTAATCCACGAGTTCATTGATACCTACCAAAGTCGAAGGAAAGGTTGTCAAGTAGAGTGCACTCAGCAAAAGTTTTGAAATAAAGTCAAATACTGCATAACCACCCGAACAAGAGATGTACACAATTCACGGATATTTGCAAGATATGTGCGTCGTCTAAGAGGATTAAGGCCTTGACTTGAATGAAATTTCAGACAGATTCGATGACGAATTATAGAAATCCATTTGGTGAAGTAAAAAATTGTTATTTCGCCGATTCACGCCTCTTCGGTTGCGAAGGCCAATTCGGTCAAATAAGACTATAAACTGCTGTTCCATCTTCTATATTATCTAGACATGACACGCTGCAACTATTTTCAGCATTCAAATTTAAAAAATGACATTAAAATGAGAGACGAATTAAAGCCTTATCGCTGTGAAATATGCCTATTCTGAACAATTTTCGGAAAATTAATTTTTATATAAATTTAAAAAAATACCAAAAAAATTGTTTGAATAAAATGTAGACGTTTTTTTTAAACTTAATCCGCTGTTAGTAAATATTTTGATAAAACTGTTGCAATTAAAACATCCTTTCTGCAATCTTATATTAATATCGTATATTTTTCATAGTTTTTAGTTTCATAGTGATAACTAGAAAATAAAGTTAGATAGCTGTTACATCAGAAGAGAACTGTAAATCAGTTCAATTGAAAAATCAATAAACTATATTAAATTGCAAACCATTTTGCAAATAATTCCAATTGTTTCTCGGTTGAGATGGTTAAATTTCAGTAATTAATTTTGAGGGTATGATGCTTCTGAAACCAATTTGATTAAATACATGATTTCATATGACAAATAAACAAATCCTGACAATACAGTAGATATGTTAATTTAATTTTAAATACAATTGTATTTAATATATGTTGTATTTCAATGAACTAACATTTGTTTGATTAAAATTAAAATAAATTTATGGAAAAATTGGTTACGACTTATGACATATAAAACGAAGGAATATTTTTAATTGAAGCGAGTTTAAGAAGACATTGATTTTATTTCCAAATTATAGTAGGTAAAATTATAACCATTAATAAAAATAAATATTTCCCACTTCATTCCAGTACGGAACATGGGATAGTCTCAACCAACGGGTGGTAGACTTTCTATGACTATTTATTTTTTATGTATTAGTAGTCATTTAATAGCACCTAGACCGGTTGATATAGGATCCAGTCAGTTCTACCCGCCAAGGGATCAAACACACGGCCTCCGAGAAGGCAGACGGAAGTGTTACTACTTCGGCTATGGGAGAGGGGGTAACTTCTAATAATCCTTTCTTAAAAATATTTTCTTCAATTTCTATTATTTTTAATATAAAATAGTTAAATAAATAATTAGTGCTTCAAACAAAGAGCTAGGAAGAAAGCCAAAAGTAGTTCAGGGAGGTTTCATTTTCAATTAATTCCACGTATAATTTTCATTTATTATATTTTCCTTGTATAGAGACAATCTGTTATTGTAAGATTTTTGCTTAGAATCTTATGTGATGCTTATTACATGAACGTAAAATAATTAAGGATTCAAATATCAATAGTGGATAAAAATTTGAAAAAAATCTAGCAATTAATTCTACATATTACGGATAATCCCCTTATGGATGAAAAAGCTGTAAAATATTTTTGTTAAAATAAGTACTTTTAGTAATATTTCTATTCAATAAATATTAAATCAAATGATCTTTTTAATAAAAAAAAAAGTATAAAAAAATAATCATAAAACTTTTTCACTTTAAATTTGATGTCAACCCTGACTGTTGGACAAGCAAGCCAGCAGTGGTTCTGGTCGCTCGCTCCGTAGCATGAGCAATTTCGACGGCATCACATTGGACGATAAATTTTACTCCGAAATGATGATGTCTCGTTTATGTGGCACCGCATAAATAATGGCCCAACAACGCGAACGGAAGACACATATAAAAACATGGCAAAACTCGCAAAAATGCCAAATATGACGTCCATAAACGAGAAACATCGGCGGTGGTTCGAGGAAATTAAGGAAGTGCGATCTAATTCCGAAATGATGGCGATAACTGCCTTCAGATTTCACGAAAGGCACACAAATTGGAAAAGTTTGCCGTAAATACACTTATGATAATTTGCAGAGTTTTGATTTCGGGCCCTTGGGATAGGACGAGAACGAAACAAGTGCCTGGTGCTCTCACTTCCGATATGGAATCGATTTTCACCTCCCCCTCCTGCAAAACCCCTAATGGATTATATAATCCCCCTTTAGAAGCCTTAACGGTAGCTTGGGCATAAATATTTTATCAGGCTCAGTCGAAGCTAGGAAATGAGACTGGCACCACCTAGGAAATTGATACAAATTAGCCTGAATAGAATAGAGAATAACGCCACTTTGCAAATTTTGGCAATGTTTATTCAATTTGGGACTAACCGAGTATCGCTTCCAATTTATCAATCATAAATACGATATTACGGTTTTTGATGATACATACATGCTTATAAAGATTATTGATACAGAAAAGATTAGTTATCAGTTTATCACTCTACAGAAATATTTACAGTAGAATCCGTTTTATATGACTCCTTGGAGTGACCATCGACTTAATATGACGAATTTCAGAACAAAGTCTAGTTTACATGTAAGAGGTAATACTACATAAACTGATATGAAGACACGCTTCTAATGACTTTCAAGTTAATTCTTTGGGAAATCGTATACATGACGAAAAGATGGGAGTAAATTCACACTAAGTCTTTCCATGATTAACTTTGAGTCTCAGAGACAGTAATTGATAGTAAAATGTCTTGAGTTTTTGTAGGGATCAGTTGATATCAGTACATAAGCAGTATTTACAGTTGTCGAGAGAGGGAGAGGCAGGCACCCTTCACTACCATGTAATCGATATTTAAAAGCTATGGATGAACTTTTTGCGTAAAATTTGTATTTTAAAATACTATGTTTCTTTACAACTTATTTTTATTAAATACTTCCTTATTTTGAAATCAATAAATATGGACAGCTGCCAGCTAAATAAGTAGTACAAGACAGCTTCGATCCAATGAATTGGCTCTTTTCTCAGTATGAAAAACACGATCATACAATAATTCGAAAACCATCATGATTTAGTGTGTTTTTGTGATATTCTTTCTATATTATATAGTTATGCCATCTGACGGCATTTCGCCACCAAACGGCATTACATTGCTATCCAATAAAGCCCTTTATTATTAAGAAACATAATTTGTGGCCAATAACAATCTTAACAATTCATTATTTCTTGTACCACCTGAAAGACTCTTCTGAGAATGCACTGGAACATTTTGGGAGATAACCACTGGGCAACTATTGGCCACTATCATCCCTTCCATAACCACATCTGAAGAACTACATAAAAACCCTCCGAGGCCTCGACAATTTGCTCTTCTTGATTTGAACTTTGTAACGTACACTTTGTTTGACGACTTCCTTGCCAAATACTTTTTGTAATTAAAAATTTCTAAGTGAAATAAACATTGTATCAGTTATTGGAACCAGGTGTTTCATTCATTGGTGCTAATTTTCCCCCAATTTATTTGACACTAGGCCCCACAACTTGATTAAATATTTTGAAGTTTTCTCAAATAGATACACGAACTATAAAACACAGTCGTTGAATGGAAAGACCCCAGAATATTTCCCACCATTAAGAAAACTAATTCGTTTTGTTAATACTCTTGTTTGTCTGAAAAATGCGTAGGACTGTAAAT
Organism: Clogmia albipunctata; assembly: GCA_001014945.1. NCBI lineage: Eukaryota > Metazoa > Arthropoda > Insecta > Diptera > Psychodidae > Clogmia > Clogmia albipunctata. Next base: position 1,868 of record JXOV01001041.1, on the reverse strand, counting down.
ATTTAATTACATTTGTGAGGCAATTGAGGATCATATGAATACCAGTATCTATTCTCATTTTGAAAAAAAAATCTTTTATTTCCTGAGAGTCTACATATGAGAGGACAAACTGCTCACTAGCGGTGCTATTAATTCGCTCGTATAGATATTCTGTATATATTGGCAAAAACGAGTTTTTTTTGTTTATTTTCTTCAATATGCTAAGTATGATGATCGGGTTTAATGAATAATTTTCCACTTCCCATTTTTGTCAATATAACTGAATTCTACTGTATTTATATTTGAAATTATAATTTTAAAAAAATCATAACTTGTTATATATATAATTCTTGCAGTCTCGTATCGAAACATACGCTTTTCGATATCCGTTTGAGTTTCGTAATGTTTCTTTTTATGGCACTCAGTGAAAATTTTGAATTTTTCACTAGTGAAAAAATGTCATAAACTATCCAACAAATTTGTCTCAAAATCAAAATTTGGTCGCCATTACCCAACAAGAGTGTAAAATCCTGTTTTTTAACTCGGAAACAATAAAACACACGCCTCCAGCTCGATGATTACACTTGTTAAAAAACAGTTGACTTTACACCCTTGTAGCACAAATAACTATTTTTATATGTTTTAAAGAATATTATTAAGAATTATATTAAGAATAGATAAAAGCATGAAATTAAGATTGATGAATGTGTGTATTTATTAAAGCGAATTTAAATTACGGAATTCCTTTAAATCACTTGCTTTGTATGTGTTTTAGAAAGTTTAATACCATATTTTCCTGAATAAAGTGCTTTTATGAGTAGTGTAGTAATGAATGTGAATTTATAATTAGATAGAATCCTGTGCGAAGTCTCACCGGCCGAGATTTCGCCAAAAGTACGGTAAATTCCAGAGGGAGTACAGAGATAAGCTTGTGCAAAAAATATTTTAATAATTTTTCAACATTTACTCTGCCCAATGAAAAGATATTAACAAATTTATTTGCACAGCATTTTAGATGAGGACATATTTCAATTAGAAATGTGTTTGACAAATGTTGAATCAATTAATTTATTATAAAATAAATCAATAAACAACACTGCGGCTATTGTATTTTCTGAGAATAAAGCTGTGCCAAAGCAGTGAATAAAATATGGCATTTGCAATTTTAATTAATAATAAAAAGGGTAAAGTTAATTAAAATATTACACCAAATGCATAACTGCCATGTAAACAACTTTCATTTGTTCCCATTAAACCAGCCCGAATCCCATTAAATGGGGGTCTGGTTTAAAATATTACATCTGGCTGAAATGGTAATTTATGCCGGAGAGATTAACTTTGCAAATTACTAGGAATTCAAAATAGGCCACATTTAGCATTAATTTCCTCTGGAACGGACAGAAAATAGCTGCAAAGCAATAAATGGATAAAGTCCTAAATTAGATATATACATGTGTCCATTATTATCAATTTATTTTAATGCTAAGCAAATAAACTAATAACGATTACACGCAAATTAAAAATAACAATTGCAATTTATCGGTGTCTGCGGTGTATTTAACTGCGCTCCAACCCCATTTAGTGGTGCAAAATACGAGTCCCCTTCTGATTCATTAACCAGAATAACTATTCATCGGATTCTGGGTCAATTTGTAAACCAAGTCAATGTGTTGTATAAATATTGGATAACAATATTTACGTTTTATTGAGCGATTGTTTCCAAATAACAGGCAATTAAATTTTAATAGCACAAATAAATAAAGCAACAATATATAGTTGCGAAAACTTTGCACGGAAATGACAAAAATTTGTTATCACGGTTTGGTTTATTGATTTCATTTGTCACTTATAACACTAGTGTTTAAATAGTTATTTTCAACATTGTATTG
>JXOV01001040.1:26496-62978 GCA_001014945.1 Clogmia albipunctata | reverse complement strand
TACTGAGTCAATCAATCGAAAAACTGTCAATGACAATTTTAGCGCGAAAAAACACCTTTTCAGCGCCGTATAGTATGACATGATGCGATACGTAACACTAGAACTATGGACAATAACGCCATCTCTTAATAAAATCCGAACGAATTTTTTACTTGATCGTATACTTTAATGTAAATGGAGTTTGTAGTTTTCGTTATATTTAATTTTTTATTGTAAAACTGTTTCCAAAGTTTTCAATGTTGTAAATTTCTTAAAAATCTTTTAATGTATAGTAACAACTTTTTTAATAATATCTTCTACATTGTACAGTCCTTTTGTATTATAGTTTTTTATGATTTTATAAAATTGGGCTTATTTTATAAGAAGGACTTAATATATTGACACAAATGATATAATTTATTACAATCAACTATTTGATTAATTTTGATAACAAGTGATTGTGTAGTTTTTTCTCCTTTTTTTCAATAGAAAAAACTTAATCAGCATTGAAACTTCGAATCCTTGAAAAAGATAATCAATCAGGACGAATGATTTATAATTGAAAATGTTACAATAAATTACTTTGAAATTTTGAAGTCCTTTTATTTATTGCAAGGATAAAAAGCACCCTTTGTTCATTCATTCATTCGATTTTCTTCAAATAAAATTTTAACTTTCTTACATCTCGAAATTCCATGAGAGCATTTTCATGTCAAGTTCGGAATTTAGAGGAAGGTACATTCTCGTTCCTCAACTGATTGATTAATATTTGAACTTGAAATCAATCAATCTGTACTCAGATTGAGCTGTTCCGATTAAAGTTTAAAGTTATCAAGCTTAAAATAGATATGAAACTCCCTCGTAAAATGAATAACTAATGTAATTATCATTATCTTAAAATAGATTTCTCAATAAATTATTTATAAAAGTGATTGGAGGTCATTAAGAACAATGGAAAAAGATTTTCAAATTTATATGGTTTTTTTTTCATTTATAAATTAATAATTGTCGTTTAATTGCTTAAAATTATTTGAATTGCATTTAATAATAATTAAAATTTATAAATCATTGCTTTTATAAATTAAACGTTAAATTTTTACGGTTGTATTGTACACATTATATGTCGAAGAATAATGAATTGACTGAACAGCAGAAAGGAACCAGATTTATCAGATTCTCTTTCGATACAAAAATCAATCAAATCACTTCGCCTTTGCATTGAGGACTTAAATTTCCAATATAATGAAATTTAATTCTAGTTAATTTCCACCATAAACAAATTAAATTCAATTAGAATTCTAGGGCTGGGATAGTGTAGTTGGTTATCCGTCGCAAATTTTGAATCGTTTGTTCAAATCCTTGTAATGCAGTGATATTTTATTTCCAAAATATACATTTGCCATTATCAATAAAGAATAACAATTTCTGATTAATATTTGTTTAAATACATTTCCAAAGTAACATCTTCGGCCCTAACATACGAAGAACTAATGACGTCACCATTATTTGTTCTAATTTAGACGGGTTTTCAAAGCTTGGATGAAGTATATGAATCGAAGAGATAAAAACCGGACCTTTCTAATACAAGTACTCTGCTGCTGTTCAACGAACGAATACAGACGAAAACTATCAAAGGGATGGTCATTTTTGCAGTATGTATATTTTGTTTCGGATGCAAAAACCTGTCAATAATAAAATAACCTCTATATTGAATCATCAGCCCATGGTACTAATCACATCAGTGCTAATAATTTTGTTGGGTTTATTTTGTAGCAAATTCTATTGTATGTTACTATTTATCCAGTTACTTTTATTGTTATTTTTCATAATTATTTCCATATTAAAAATGTTAACCCTATTTATTGCTTCATGTAAACCATTTTTACTCGACAGGCAAAGTACCTCATTACCTAGAGTTTCATAGTCTATTATAAATTTCAATATTTTTTCAATTAAAATATTTTAATAATACAATATCAAAAACAACTAATTGGAAAAGATAACAGTACAATTACAAATAACAGACAAAAATGAAAAGTTATTCAAATATTTTCAACGATTTTTAGAGACAAGTTTTTTGTTCTGGCAATTTTGTCTTCAAGATCTTTAAGTGATTAAATAAATTCAAAGTTTGATACACATTTTGCCACAAACCCCTCAATCTAATATCAAAAACTATTGGAAATACGATTTGACCGCCGCATACGATACTCTATGGAAACACAGGCTCCTGATTAAGGCCATGGACGTCATCAAATGTGTAAAGATAATTCACCTTCTGGATGTCATGCTCAGTAATCGAAGATATAGAGTTCATATGGGGGACAACAAGCAAATGGAAAACACTTAACAAAGGTCTTCCACAGCGTCAGTGTTAGCGCCGAAACTCTTTAATTTATATATGGGTGACGCTCCAGCAACGAGGTCAAGGAAAATCCAATATGCGGACGACCTTTGTTTAACTCATAAAGCCACATCCTTTAAGGAACTGGAAGACATGCTGAATTCTGATCTGGATATTATGAGCGATTATTATAAAAACTGTAGGTTAACACCAAACCCAGCCAAATCGGAGGTGTCAGCTTTTCATCATCGCGAAGCATCAAAAACACTGTCCATTAATTTCAATAATTTCCAGCTGATACATAAGCCGAACCCAGTTTACTTAGGAGTAAAGCTGGACAGAACTCTGTCATATTAGGACCAAGAATCTAGCTACCAGAGTTAATATCGTCAAAAAACTGGCAGGCACTAGTTGGGGAGCCTTAGCTAACGCATTAAGAAGAGTGACTCTTGCACTGGTCTATGCGCCGGCTGAATATGCACACGTCCTTAAAGTGGACATGCAATTAAACCAGTCTATGAGGTTAGTCTCCGGAACTTTATTATCCACCGATTTGAGATGGCATCCAGTTCTGTCAAATATCGCGCCTCCAATTATCAGGCGGGAAGTTGCAGCAACGAAATTTTTCATCAAGTTCGGAGACGAAGAACAATCTTTGTTGTACAATGAATTGAAGCCCCCCTAGAACAAGGCTAAAATCGTCTTTGCGATCAACGAGAAACAAATTAGTATGAGCTAAATCTGGAGGGATTCTTGGTTCTTAGATCTTCATCAAAACGGACATTTAATAACAGATCCGACGGTGGCTGTCCCTGGATTTAAATTTCCCAGGAAATACTGGACAACTTTAAACTGGTTTCGCTCTGGGCATGGCAGGTGCAACTACCTGATGACGAAATGGGGGTTCAGCGAGGACCCATCCTGTTCGTGCCCTAAACAAACAACCAACCACATCGTCAACGACTACCCTGCAATAGATTGAACAAATAGTTTCCAAATAAATAAATTAGCAAATACTTAATATACTCTGCAAATGTTTGTTTTTAATTCAATTTTGTAAAATGTAAAATGATTTTAAATAATTTACTTGTTCTTTTAAAATTTTATAAAAATAAAATTATCTGCTTAATTATTCATTCCAATTCCCAGAACGGTGAGGAATAATTTCGTCTGTTGAGGCATTTTTTTATAAATATAATTTTCGGAGCATGTGTAAAACATTTATTTATTTATTAAGATAACTTTCAGTACGTAGAAAAATGTACTGACACGTGTCAGCTGTGGTTGAAATTATTATCGATTTGAATTTTCGTTTCGGTCATTTGAGCACTCCTACACAGAGTGTAGTCTTTATTTTTATCGTTGAAAATGGTCCCTGAAGGACCATCAAACATTAAAACCACTGGACCAAGAAAACATAAAAAATACTCTTAGGAATCGAGATCGCGACTAGTAATAAAAAGTTTGTCGTTTATTCTAAACATGAAACCCCTAAATAAGTCAGTTTTTATAAATAATTTATTTGTTAAAATATATGAAATTCGTTTAATGGATTTTATAATTTTAAATGACACCTTTTAAGATCATTTTATAAAAAAAAGTAAAATTCTTTCTTAATAGATACTAACCCAAGACAATCAATTTATTTCAAAATATTCACTTAATTCATAAATAATTTAAGAGATAATCTTTAATCGCATTAGGCTCTTAACCCAATTGCTGATACTGTGAGCTTATCTGAGTTTATGAAACCGCATCGGTCGTTTCCTGAGAAATATTTCACTTCAATTTTCCCAGAAATTCCAAGTCAATTTACGCAAAACCCAGTTACAAAAGGTGTTAAACATATTTGCACGTTTATTCAAACGTGTTTGTTTTTGGGGGGAAAGGACCAGCAATTTCAATAAATTTCACTTACTTTTACTGCCTGAAAATTTGCACGATCCAAATAAATGAAACTATATTTAACTCGATTACCAACTGGCTTCCCGGAACACCTTTAACCTTTTCCTGTTAATTAGGAATTTAAAACATTTTCTTGATTGATTTTACAATTTTCAACAGTTCGACCCATTGAACAAGATAGAAGCCAAATATTTGAATTTAACATATTCTGATTTTAAAAGATTAGATTTCAACTAAAAACTAAAACAAATCCAAACATTCTTTTCTGCTTGATTGAAAATATTATGAATGACGTTGGCGTAAAAAAGACTATTGCAAGCAATAAAATATACAGTAGAAGTCCGTAATTCGCTTTTTCATTAGTTGTAGCTAAAAATTTCGAAACTCTAATTATAATGCCCTTACAATATCTAATTGGATATGGATGTGGTGCTTCATTTTGAATGCTGGGAGATATTTGACAAGGTATGGTGCATTTTTCTTGCATAATTACTTTACCTAATTATTTCCCTATGATTAAATTTTCGGAAGGAAAATTGTCTCGTGAACAAGAGCTTTTACTGTACTCCGGTCATAACGGATTGTTTTTGAAATATTTCTTTGTTTTCCTTTGACCAAACGAAGTTTAAAGATTTTTTGGCAATATTGCGAAGCTTTTATGTTATGAAATGTTGTGCGATGATTTGAAACTTTAGCGAATTCGGGGTAAATATAAAATAATGATAAATATTTTTATGCATCTTTGTTGCTTATAACTGATATTATGACACTCAAAATTGCTCTGTCAAAATCGTTATTATAGCACAAGTGCTTTAAAGAATTTTTAAAGCACTAATGTTTTTTTAATTATTAAAGTGTGACCTCCGCAGACGAAATTCATCAAATTATATGAAACGTAACTTTTACAATAGACGTTTTACTGTTAAATATTGGCAAATTGTGATGATCATTAACGAATATTGTCGAACATTGACGAACATTATCCGACACTCACAGATTACAGTTATGAATTTGAATATTTAAAAATTCTGTTTCGAATCAATATTTTGTTATGAAATAGAAACATAAAAACCATTAAAAACTTTTATCCAAATAATAGAATTTGTGCCGAAGAAATCAAAAGTGATTACCAAAAGATTTTCTCTCAATTTATTGTTCGGGGCAATGCAATTAAAGTTTAACTAAATTGTAAAACCGTTACACTGATTTATTTGAATTTATTTTTTTAGGAATATTCTATCCTCTTCCCACATTACGCATTGAGCAAATTTTATATGTGCATTTTTTTCGACATTTTTTTACAATATTGTTACTTTTCGTTTGTATATTAACGGAACCTCAAATGGAAACTCTGGACGACGTTAAACTGAATTCCCACTGAACAGGGAAGATGTAACTACCAACAATTCAAATGGGGTTATAAAGATAGCCCTTTGTGTACATGTGGAGATCTACATCAAACAATCCGTCATATTATTGAGGATTGTCCTGATAAAAAATTTGAAGGAGACCTGAAGGTTAAATATTATTGCTGCCCGGATGCCATTGAATGGATGCAATCGCTTGACATATTGCTGCGATCTAGAATGTATATTTCATACGATAATAATAAATCCTTTATGGATGTTTTAAAATATTTTGTTATTTGAATAGTTTAACCCCTTCTTAATGTTCGACAATAAATTATTCGAATAAAATGAAAATTCAAGTTTTATAATGAGAAAATCTTTCTGAATATTCGAATTCGAATATTGCAATCCCTAGTTTGAAGATAATGAATTAAAACAAATATTATTATTGCAACCCACAATATTGCCACTCACAATTACATTTTTGGGCTAAAAGAGAATTCCCCGCAGATCGCACAATACATATTTATAGAAAATGTGACTTTGGAAAAGTTAAAATTCCAAAACCCTAACTGGGCTCGAAAACAGTCCGGAAATTTGGACGGGCTTTTAACTAGTAATAACTAGTTAATAAATAAATGTTCCTCATATTTTAATTTATTTATTCTTTGTCTTCTTTAATTCGATAAAATTTTGTTTTTGATAATCATAAATTATAGGTACAAAACAAACTTAAAATTGCCGTAGTTAATAAATACATTACAATTAAAATTGTGCTGTGCCAGCTAGAAGCACAGCATGCTAAATTTATACAAAAGCTGACTATTTTACTGCGTCTGACTGCGTAACCTTACCTTCTGTTCGTTTTAAATGTATTGACTCACTTTGACAAGTTATTTTAATTTAAAATGGATTTTTTTCCTTTAAAATACTGTGCACATAGAATCCGGAAGATGACCTTCTTAAAATTTGAGTTTTACCAAAAGTTTAATTTAAATCCATTTATTTGCATTAGTATTGGTTTCGTGTTCAAATATAATTTTAATATTAATTTTTCTTTACGTTGTTTTTCGACAGAGTTTAGCAATAATATATCCGTTATCGTATCATTTCACTAGCAATTAAGTAATCATTCGGCAGTAAAATTAATTATCATCCAGTAAATAAATAATAAACAGTTTTGATTTGTAATTTGATTTATTCTCTTCTCTATGTTTGGCACATTTAAATAAATCGATATATAAATTGAACATATGTTGTGTTGATGATTTAACGCCATTTATGTATTGAGTCTCTCGCTAAAATTGATCATCATCGTCATTAAATCAGTCACACAATTAGCAGGGACATAAACTCCATAACGATCCATTGCCCCCCCTATCGCCAATAATAATCGTAATTTAATTATTCTGCAATCGACTGTTGTTGTTGTTTATGGCAATTAAAACTACAGTTTCCATATCAAAACAACAATTTGGCAACGGTCTCGTGTCTGCTGTGGTTTTGGCTGACGTAAATATCGATTAGAAAAATAGTACGTCATAAACGGATACACTTAGAGGACTAATTAAAACAATGTTCCATAAACTATATAAATTTCTCTCTCTCACTTTCACATACACACACACAATAATTAACTTTGCAAATTGAATTTGCCCATATCTTGGTTCTAAACTCTGTTTTGCTCCAGCATCATCGTCGATTGCCAAAGACCTGCCCAAGCGAAATCGAATTACTAGTCGATGGCATGGTTGTCGTTTGTAGCGCTGCCATCAACATAGGGGATGTCGTCGTGAAGGGTGACTTTCGGCTGCTCAACAAGTGGAATCTCCTCGCGAATCATCGGCGGTTTTTCTCTTAGTTCTGTAGAAAAACAAATAAAAGAAATTGTATTAGGAACGAAACTTTCTTTTCTTACAATTCTTCAAAGTAACTGTTTTAACGCAATTTTACCCGGTGATGCCCATTATTTTATTTAATTGAGACAACAACCAGAGATTAAAGTAACTGCCTAAGATAGAATAAAAAAAGTAATGAAAAATGCAATTTGTGTAGGTTTAACAGCTTCTTAAAGATAGCAGATCATAAAATTATCTGAGATAAAATGGTTTAGTTTAATTGCAAAACGTTTTCTTTAAGAATATGAATGATAGAAATTATTTCATATTATTAAGTAGGGTAAATATGAACAAAATGTCATGGGTGTTTTTGGATTTTGGCTGTTTTAGCTCTGACTGAGCTGTGATTCAAATGGCTTTGGCTAACCTGCCAAAGTTTGAACGCATTTAGTCCATGCGTCTAAGTGTCAGGGTCCTCAGAAGTTTTTCCAGCGAAATGAGTTTTTATTTACATATTATCCCTATTTATATTTATTTATTTTTTTTTTATTCAAAACGACATATGGACAAAATGTCATACCTGGCGTTTTGTCTATTAGGGATATTTATTTAATTTACCGGACATATTTTCTAGACCCGGAAGAGGATAGTAAATTGTTGGCATTCGGTCACATTTCTTGCACTTCCGTTCCTTCATGAACAGAAGGTTTTGTTTGCAAAATTATGCCAATAATTACATCGAATTTAGAGGTATGCCATTTTGTCCATACGGTTTTAAAAAGCCGATTTTCGTCGACTTGTGTTTAAAGCTGTTTAATTTTGTTTCGGCTCATTTTTTGCAACATTGGATATTAATTTTAATAAATAGATACCAAACATGATTACTATATAATATGGCGTTGTTGAGTGCTACCAATAAAGAATTATGATCCAAAACCAAAACACTATGCCATTTTGTACATTCTTCCCCTAAATAATTAGTTAACGAAATCACATAATTTCATATGCAAAACCAACATTTTTATATAAATAATTATAAATTTTTATTTTGGGTGAAAATTTTGAAGTGAAGGCGTCTAGCTGGAAAAAACATAATCATGCCTAAAAACCCGCTTAATTTGACAAACTATAACACTTAAAAATATTGATCATTTGATTAATTTCTTAATTTCTTAAAGATAGTATAATAAAAAAAGAGTTATTTCTTCCGCTTCGAATTTTAAACAAAATATTTATGCTCAAATCCATCATTTGAATTCTTTCAACAACTATAGTTTTATGTCGAGCAGTTTCGAACATTAAAAATTTAATTGTGTGTGAATGTTTTCATTGCAACATGTTTTTATAAACAGTATTTGGCCTATTATATATTACCAATTAAATATAGTGTAAAATTGAAATCAATATTTATAATCTATGGAGTCTTCGATACTTAGAACCTCTCGGGTCTCGACATGGCGACCGTGACAAAAATAAAGAAATTTTAAGCAGCCGTAACGGCTTTAATATTTAACTTATTTTTGGTTTTCAAAATCGATTTAAAAAAAATACATATCTCACAAGAAAATGTGTACAGTACCATCAATTAAATGAAAAATGAGATTTTCTCCACTTATTAAAATTTATTTCTTAAGCTCTAAAAACATTTGAATGGCACAGGCCCATTTGGAAACAATAACCATGGAAAAATTGTAAAATTCAGGACACTTCCAAAAATATTAAAAATTTATTTTCAAACAAAAAATTCAAATCCAATACAATATTTAAATATGAAATTTTGTTACAATTTTTCAAAGTAAAACAAAGCCTGTTGTTAAATACCACAATTTTCTATAAATAATCAAATCATATGGTTTTTATATATTTAAAAGAAAATTCTTTGAAAGTTATTTTATTTCAAAATATTTTACAATAAAATACAATAAACTTTTTTCTACACCCAATACAAAAAAAAATTCTGACGGAAACTAATTTTTACACAAACCAAATTGTTTTCCGGCGAGTCATTAATTAAAGCACCACGAGACGAGGACACTTACCCAAAGCGGCGAGCAGTTTAGGCTGCAGAGGCATTAATAAATCAACGTTGCCTGTTGTCGCAGCCCGGGGCTGGAGAGCCTGATGCATTTGGGGCACTGCCAGAAAGTCACCTGGACAAAAGGAGAACACAAACAGAAAAGGGGGTTAGAAGAAAGAACAAATTACCAAATTACTTTATCCTCCGCTCCCCTTTTCGCGATAAGATTAATTTGCTAAATTACTACTGCAAATTTACATACATTAATTATTATGTAGGCTAAAAGGGTCAATGTTCTCAGTTTTTCAGTCAATTTAGTGCTACAACGCGCAAACAGTCATCGGAATGGAAACAAATTTCAGCGTTTAATGACTCAAGCACGTCGTTTTTATGTTTATTTTACGGGAATTCAAACAGAAATCTGTCCCAATGGGAAGACATCAAGTACTCGCTAAATCAGATTAATTATTTGGAAGCCATTAACAGTATTATTAGTGTGATTATTAAATGATCTTTGTTAGCTAGATAATTTAATTATTTTATTAGTTATGTTTTCGGTATACTTTTAATTCATTTCTGATCCTGACTTTAAGCCTTGCTTGGTTTCAAAACTTAATGAACTCTTGTGTAGAAAAATTTGACAGTGACTATTTACGTATATATGTGAATACACCCTCAATTAAGGTTATAACCGCGCCTGTTTCTATCTCTAAACAGCTTTAAACGTTATGTCATAGCAAATATTTGAATCAATTTGGGGAAATTGCGAAAGATTCAAAATTTGACCAATTCTCATAGGTCAGCGTTATCCAATTCCAAAACTACGAGTATGTATTGAAGATTAGTAGGGAATTTAATAATCTTTAATGTACTATAGTTTGGTTGAAATGAATCGAGCTGATTGCTAGTTAGGATTCGTAATAGCTTAGATACGAGTACTAGTTATGTCGGAAAATATTATCCGAAATTCTGAACTTATTTCGGATTGTCTAACACCCTTAATAAATCGATTATTAAAAAATTGACATATGACGGAGAAAAGGAGGTGCGGTTATAACGTTATGAGAATTGTGCAATTTTTCGTATTTCTCAATCTGCTATGACATACTCGTAATTTCATTTCCTACTGTTTAGAGATACGAATAAACTGTGTATAAATTTGAAATTCCAGCATCTTTTGGCGATCAACATGACGGTTGCAGAGTTGCAAAGGTGTAGAAATATGGTTCGTAAAAACTCAAGTCATGGCTATGTTGCCATAATGTATGTTGCATATTTCGTGGATACCTGAGTGGTAATCCCTCCTTATATAATTATTAAAAATTAAGCTTCATTTGGATTCAGAAATCAGGAATAAATGGGTAAGGTTTTAACCTTAGTTGAGGGTCTATATTTTATAATACTCGTATCGTTAGTGCCTGTTTGATCAACCTTATTTGCCATTTTTATACAAGACTTTCACTTTTTAAACTATAAAAAAATTAAAAATTTAGATTTTAAAGTAAAAGGTATCCAATATTAATCTTATTTTTAAATTTAATAGCTATTGAAAATAAGAGTATTTTTAGTGTTTCATAATTTGACTTTTTAGCAGAAAACTTTCATTCTTAAATCTAAGACGCATCTTTTTGTTTTAGAACAAGAATTCGTTGGAAAACAACTACGATTAGGTGTCTAATAGTTTCAAATATGAGGATTTGATTTTTCTGTCATAGAAATCATTATGCGTTTAAAAATGCCATATTTTCTAAGTGGAAGAATAAAACAAACAATTATAATCATCTCAAGAATGAAAATTTATAATGTTTTGGATAAAGACATAATTTTTTAAAAAATATAAATCAATAATATAATTTGTCGGAAATTGCATCAAATTTTGAATAAAACACGTTCCATAAAAATTATTAAAACCGAGGCCTACTTAGAAAAACTCGCTATAAAATTGGAAACCCTTTACTAAGTAATGTCTTATTATAAAAATAGATATTAAAATTGAAATAATCCAACATTAAATATATTTTAATTAAAAAAAAACAATTCAATTTGTTGTTTAACATCGAACTACTTCAGATAGCTAAATAAAAGCAATTAAGTGATAAAACATTTATTGAGGCATACAAACCTTGTTGTGGAACTAGAGGAGGCCTGAAGAGGGCCAATCCCGGAACAGATGGTGTTTGTAACGATAATCCAATCACATTGACTCCGTTCACATTTCCTACAAAGTTTGACAACATGGACATTCAAAATTCTACTACAATCAAATAAAATAAAAATTTGCAACAAAATAAACGATAAAAATTGGCTTAAATTAGTCTTAAATCAAGGGAATTAATTATTCCTGTCAAGTAGTTCCAGACCATTAATTCGATTTAATGGGCTGATGACGAGGAGAAGAAAAAGGTTAATGAAAAAGTGCTCTTCAATTAGATGGAAATCATCGGCAATCAATCATACACGTTTTTGTCGCCGATTTCGTTTTAAGCACATCGATCAGCGCTACTAGAGCACGTTATCCAAATATTTGGATTCGAGTCCCCAATCCAATGGCATATCATTCAACTCGCCCCACCCTCTCTAGCCTTTTTTTATTCTAGGCCAAGAGCCAGCAGCCGGTGTTTGTCTTTGGTGACTGTTTTCCTGATTTTCCCCTTGTTTTTCGCCATCACTTCTTAATTCGCCACTTTTTGCTCAGGTATTTGTCCAAGTAATTCCTCAAACCTGCCCCCAACTCTGCATCGTAAACAGGCTTATGACTTGACATTATCCCTGTCTACAGGATTGATTATTTCGGATACAATGCACAATGGATAGTAATAAAATAAAATTCAACTTCCCTTTAATTTGTTCATTAATTAAGATGATTTAAATTTTCAAAATTATACATTCAAATAGTTGTCAAAACTAGATGTCTTTTTAAAATGAAGTTCATTAGGATATTTGCATAATATTTGTTTTGATTTAATAGCAGGCACTAGTGCTTTTTATGATTTAAGTGTGACGTCAATGTTTGATCTGTAACAAAAATTGATTTCTTTATATATATATATTTATAAAATAAGAAAACAATTGCAGAAAACCTCAAGTTTTATCTCTCCGGCTCTCTTTGTGCCAGAGAAATCTAAAGTGGTTAGTTACAAAGTTTCCCTAAATTCAGTGATTGACACTCGTACCCTAAGAATGAAGTAAAAAATATATGAGCAGTATAACCTGACATATTTTCATATTCTGTTCTTTTCCTATACCAGCACAGATATATTTTTAAGTAACAAATGCCGATATAACTATTTACACTTGAGTGTAAATTTATTTTAAAATGCTTATAACATTGTAAACAACACGGTCGATAATCATTATTTAACACAAGGGCGTTAACTAATTGTCCTTGTACGCGTATAATCTAGCTATAATCTGCTAGCTCGACATTTAATCTGGTTAGACCTAAGACAGAACGAACATACATAATCAATTTTATATAACAAATCTATAAAAAGTAACTACATATGTCTAGATAGATTGACAATCAATAGTATAAGCAATAAGCGTAAAAAGTCTCCAATGGATTAATATGAACAGATATATCGTTACCAGAAGAAAAATCATGTTTTTTTTATTATTTGATGTACCTAAAGCGTACGTGTACTCTCCCTAAGGTCTTGAAACCTGTCGACACATAATTGACGACTTTAATGATATAACTTAAAGGGATTTCTTTTCCAACATTTGCATGTAATTCAGATATCAAACACCCAGCGTGAAGATTTGGTTTTCACAAAAATATCATTTCAATTTATTTCGATTTTGTTTTAATGATAAATCAAAGTATAGTTATTAAACACATGGTTTTTTTAACTCACGAGCATAGAGTTTATTTACTGATATTCATATAAACCAAGTCTTTCCCTTATTATAAAATTAATAATTTGAAATATTTGGAATAAAGTTTAAAATTAATTATTAATATATGAAAAAATATAATAATGTATGTTTCATATTTCACCAACACTGAAACGCAAAGTGAAATGTAAAAATGAGACATAGATATAATTTCCCCTACGGAAGGGGAAAAGGTTGTGGATTTCAGATTCTTCCCTTATAGACCGTGTTTTATAAATATTTTGTTTTGAAATATTTCTTACTCATAGCCACAAGGCGTAGTTCAGAGTTTTCCGATAGGTGGTTTTTTTTTCAAAAATCGTTAATACTGGCAAATCACAGGTAAGCCACGCCCATCAAAACTGACGACCATATAAATTAAATGGATTTTTTCACGGAGGTCACAGTTTTCATACTAAAAAAGCACTAGTGCTTCTTTAAATCACTTGTGCTATAATAAAATAATAACTTTTACAGAGCAAATTTGAGTCTCATAATATCAATTTTAAGCAACATAAAGGCATAAATTATATTAACAAAAAATTCTAAAAAATTCTTCGATCTTTTGTGTTCCGCAACGAATACATATGCGATCAGTCGATCGTGTATATTATTATTATTCATATTCTTTTTCGCTACTTCTTTCATGTAAATATTCTCAATTAAGTTTAGTCTCGAATAAACCTCAGCTCTGTGAATAGCTTATCCAGTGCGATTCATTCCCTTATTGTTGGTGATTGTTTGATTTAAATTACAGTGTTTACGACGAGTACAGGGATACTAATATTACCTTTCAACTCAGGTAAATCAATATACAACATTTTGTACATTTCTACAAATGCTGCTTTATCACACAAATAAAATTTCTGTATTTACCTTTGTTGTTATAAATATACCTGGCTTAGTGTAAGGAAAAGAATTCCTTAAAATAAATTCAAATATGTCAGTTTAACAGTTTAGGTATTTAGTTTTTGTAACTTTATTTTCTTTGCACCAAATACTGAATTTAGGAACTCTTTTCATAAATCGCTTCTGAACTCTCCGGCACAAACTTTAATATTTGGATAATTGAAACAGAATCTTTAAATCAAAAATCAATTATTATCAACCATTAGTATAAATGTGTGATTTTTATGGTTTATTTCAAATATAGTATAGGCAACGGACGTATAAATATTTGGGATGATGTCGTTTAACGAAAATCGTTTAGACCTTTTTGTTGACCACGTTGATTTAAGTCAATCGTATAATCGTATAGTATTAAAAAATAAATAGATATGATTTTGCATAATAATAATTAATTACATATGAACTAAATTTGCTTTAAATATTGTTCTTTTGTAATTCGTGTCTATGGTGCATCACCGTTTCCAAAAACTTGGCTATTCAAGAACTTCTGTGGCCTATTATAGTTAATACTCGTATTTATTTATTCAGTATTAAATCCTGTTTCTCACAGTGTCGTCGTCGAAGCAGTCAAGCCCAATTGGATTGAGGGAGGTTTTGGCCCACTTATGATCAGTCATCGTTTCAGTCATTGCTCGAGGGCAACATCACCACCACCGACTGTCCGACCAGGAGACTTTCCTGTGTTCGGCTCGGTGTTGTTTTGGCACTGCTACGGCTTGTGCTTTGACACAATAATTGATTGTCTGACAAAAGCGTTCGACTACGGATTGGCCACGGGCGATTCCGACTCGGCAAAGGTGCCATGATATTGCCAATTTACTTTTGTTCCCTTTGTCGATATGCGTGTTCTCACCAGATTCGTCAATACCTTGATTTTGGCTTCCCAAATCCAATTTTGTTGAAATGGTTTAGCTTTGATCTGTGTGCTTAAATATTGACGATATGGTAATATTCCAATTAATGTTTCACGAATAATTTCGTAAAGCGGAAATTTCTAAATAAAAAATGTTCCACGAAACACGTCATAACCGTTTACCGGAAATTAATTTTTGTGTCCAGGATACGGTGAACATTCATCAAATACTTATATTATTTTAGTGCGTTTAATTTTAGTTTAATCTGCATTGTATAAAACATTATTTTAACATTTAAAAAAGTGATTTAATTGAATTTCAAATTTAAATTTGTGGAATTTTTGAAATAGTTAAAGAATAACGTTTTCTCCTATTACTCGTTCCTGTTTTGATTTAATCTATCATGTAATGTATACCCGCCTAAAAGCCGATGTGGTGATGCATCCGGCTGCCTCTTTCGAGGGCATGGGTTTGATCCCTGGACGGGTAAGATTGACTGGGTTCTTTTTTAACTGATCTAGGTGCTATTAATTGACTAATAATACACCGAAAACAAATAGTCTTGAAAAGTCTAAGCCCGTTGATTCAGGTTTAGATCCCCATGTTTCTTACAGGAATTGAAAGGGCAATTTTTTATTTTATCATGTAATGTATTGCAACATAATAGTTATTTGTCTTACAAAGGTGTAAAATGAGCATTTTTTTTAACTCGGGAGCAATGAAAAATCACCTAACGGCTTGTATTTCACCCTGCATTTGTCGATGAGAAACGACTCAATTTAAACCCGCAGGACATAATTATTTTGCAATTACCTTAATAAATATATCAAAATCTAATAAAAAACATAAACCCATAAAACAGCATAAATGTAACCGTGATATCGAACTGAACTAAAAAAATGAATTAAAAAATTACACTAAAATTTTCATTTTGAGAAATTTCTAAATGGATTATGATTTTCTTTTTTCATTAGTGATAAAAACTCAAAATTTTCAGTAGTGCAAAAAAGTCACCTATTATGAAAGTTGAAGACGAAACCCTTACTCGTCGATACGAAAATGTAAAATAATTAATACATTTATTTCAAATAAGTTATATAAAGTCAAATAAATTCATTTAAGTAAGAATCCAAACTAAATTTATCATTCGAAACAAATGTGTGCTTCGTTAATTTAGTATGTCTAATACGCTGAAAAATATATAGTCATGAAAAGACTAAACCCGGTGATCGCGTTTGAGAATTCCCATGTTCCTTACAGAAATTGAAAGACTACTAAAAATTATTATTTTTCATCTTTGTAGCTTAGAAAATATATTTTGACATTTGTCATGCGTCTACAATAAAGTAGATTAATAAGTCATAATCAATTTATTTTTTTTAAAAACTAAATGACAAAAAGAAAATTCTATCTTAAATGTTGGTTCTGGCTTTTAAATGTGGTTCAAATGATGAGTGCTATCACAAGAATATCAGTGATACAATGCTTGGGGCACTATTTCCGTTATAATATTCAAAAATTGGGACCAAAAGTTCTATTCACTTGACAAGTACTCCCCTTAATTGTATGTGTTTATACCTTAATTTAGTACAGGGTTGTCTTCTTATTTTTTACTTCATATTTCACCAAAACATTCATAGCTAATAAATATGCGAATTGTTTAAAATCATGTAAAAAACTAGTTGAAAAAAAATTAAACACTCGTATCTATTAGAACTCTACTCGATTTTATTTATCGTTCACGTTGTTTAAATAACTATAAAATTACTGAAAAACTAAAAAAATCGATTGAATTTTATACTTAAATTTTTGAAAGTGATAATATAAAATTTAGGTTTTTTCAATACAATATATAAAATAGTTATGGTTATGGTTATTAGATATCTAATAATCCAGATTTATGATTCTGTTAAATGATTTTTGATTACGATATGTATCGAACAAAAATATAGACAACTAATTTATTTTTTCCAATTTACTTACCAAAATTGAACCTTTCAATTAAATCTTAACTATTTAAATGATGCACAACAGTCCAACAGTCATATTCTATTTGTGTTTCAGTTGAACTTTTTTTTTGTACTGACAAAGGAAAAAAAATCTAATTATCATTACCTATTGCAATAATATTGGATTCGGATAATTTTAACAACTAATTAATCAGCATTTAGCTCTTTATTAGACTTTATTTTCTGAATAACTAACTAATTAACTATTAAAATCGTTAAACCAAAATAACTTTTTACTTATATAACTTTGAAAAGTACTGACAAAAGTTTGAGCTCTTCTTTTAATAAAAAAAATTGTGCACAATAAATCTTGTTTTGTATCTAACATCATGATCTAACACCAAAAACACAACAAATCGCCTAAACACCAATCTACTTTAAAAATCCTATTTCAGCTACACATCGAATTAACAGAAATTATTTGAATTAAACTTGTACTAAAGCTTGAGCCGAGAAACTCACCAATTTTAGCGCTTCCAAAAGCGTCTTTGAAAAGCGCTGGATGATGAGCGCCACTTCCATGATGATGCTGATGCTGGTGCTGCTTCATGGCGTTCATTCGACGATTCGCCACTCCCACATCGCGTTTGCGCCTCGGCTGCTCCACTGGAAGCACTCTTCTCCTCCGCTTTGGCAATTTGGATCGAGCCTTGGATAAAATCGAAATCGTCGAAATACTTTTCTTCTAATGTGCCCTAGGAAAATGTTACCTGAGTATGGGAATAGAACATGGAGAAGTTGCTGACAATGACTGGAACTGGAAGAGCGATTGTCAGCACACCGGCAAGAGCGCAGAGAGCCCCCACAAACATCCCCACGTACGTTTTCGGAGCCATGTCTCCGTAACCGACTGTAGTCATTGTCACGATGGCCCACCACAAGCCCAATGGAATGCTTTTAAACTGATTATCCGGATTATCCTGTATTGAAAGTATACAATCAATACCAATTTGCATACAAGGTACGTATATGTTTTAATAATAAAATAACATATTGTAAATATTCATCAACTTATTACAGAAAGGACGGTTAATCCTTTGATACTATGTAATGAAATTTATTATTAATTTATTTTCAAAGCAGAATTTTAATAGCTTTTATTATTCAATCCATTTTTTAATTCTTCTTTTATTTATTATATTTAAATTTAAAATGCTAAATTTTATGTTTAACACATTACAAGAAATATAAATTGAATCGTTTTAAGTAATTTCTTTGATTAGATGTGTAAATTGTAAAGTTTTTAAGTTTACAGGCAAATTTTATCTTAACAATTGAGCTAAGTAATGAATTGCATAAGAAAAGTTTCTGTTTATTTACCAATTGTAAATCATTGTCTTTCTTCTCTGAGAAACAGACAATTTTCAATATTATTTGCTTTGACTATTATTTCATTGTTTTTCATTATGCCCAAATTAGTAATTGATAATCAATAAAAAATAAAAAATATCTCAGTTAAATTTAACATTCGTTTTTTATTTGATTATTTTTATTATATAAAATTCTATTCTGATACTTTAAATAAATGTATATTCATTTAGAGATTTTTTGTAATAAATAAAGAATGTTGAATTGGTTTTAGAAAACTATATTTTACCCTTAAATGCCTTAAGGCACGCTTTGAGTTTTAATATACATACACATATGATAGACCAAGTACTTTTTAAAAACATCAATTTCAATTTCTGTAACTATCAGCTAATCATATCCAATTTGACTGTTTAAGTGTAAATTTAGTACTGAAGGTGCCTGGTTGGAAAAATGTTATGGTTGTCTGCTTTGATTGTGCCTAAGGACCCGCAACTTTTGGGAAGCAAAATTTGCAATTATTGCGTTTTTCAAATTTTTTCTTTATATACGTACTTCTGAAAATTATTGTTATCTATGAATATATATATACTCAATTTGAAAAAAAAATTAAAGGATAAAAGAATATTTACCTATAAGTATAACCCCAAAATCCGATATTCTTTACGATAAGCTATACTCATCAATTTCTTTACGACGTATCTATTATTAACTATGCATTGGTAATTTACATAAGAAATTAATTTTCTTAATTATAAAATTTTCCGTTTTATTTCTATAATTTTACAATACAATTCAAAAATTTCTTAGTTTTGTAGGAAGCGATAATAGATAAATAATGCCAATAAATAAACTATCCGATTTCTCGTAGGAAGAGGCAATAAATTACAATCGGTAAACAAACAGAACATTTAGTTTTGGAATTTATTGCTTGGACCAAATTAAAGACAAAGAATGTCTTGGTTTAAGAAATCCATTAAACTTTACAATTTAATCGATTGTTGTTGTTGTTGTCTGTAGGGTGAAATTGCACCGCGACCTAAGGTCTATTGTGCCCCCTGGTGATTTGGCCTGATCAAAGTCGGTTTATATTACATCCTTAAATCCAATTGCTTTTATGAAGCGTAATAGGCGTGGTATTTCTATGGTCGCTACTTGTTCTTGGTTATAAATTTAATCGATTAATAATTTAAAACTATTGTGAAAATACATATGAGTAGTTTTATTTTAATTAAATCGATTAGTAATTTCATTTACACTAAAATATTATAAATCTATATAAAAGTGTCAAATAATTCCTTACCTGTAATTTTTCTGCGTAATACACGAGGCTGGCGAAAACCACAATACCGAGTACGAGGAAGAAGACGAGCAGCGTTAATTCCTTGGCGGATGCCTTGAAGGTGTGGATGAGGATTCTTAATCCGGGCGAGTGTCGCGTTAATTTAAATAGCCTAAGGATACGGATTATGGAGAATGCCTCCAGGAGCCCTGTCTGCTCGCCCATCTGCTGAACGACGTCCGTGTAGAAGCTCAGGGTGGCCGCCAAGTCGATGATATTGACGGGGGACTTGAGGAAGCCGAAGACGTTGGGGGCGACTACGAATCGAACGGCCAGTTCAAAAACGAACCACACGTTGCACACGAGTTCTACGTAAAAAAATGCCAAATGAGGCTGGCCGTAAGTGTCTTGCCAGCCGTACCGAAAAGGTGACGAGCCCCTCCACTCCAACCCCAGAATCGTCGGCACCACTAAATTCGTCTCGTTGACCTAGACGAATGTAAAGAGGTAAGATGCTTAACATACCCTTTTCGATTAAATAAATATGATATTACTTATTCAATATTCATTTAGTCAAAAATATTTTAACGCACACTTTCTTTAATAGGCAGGTAATGAATCAATTTGCCGGTGTAAGTAAAAAATGCCACATTATTGTCCTTTATATACTAACTAATCATGACAAATAATTTAAGTTATAAAAATAACTTAAAATCATTCCAAAAATAAATTCAAATAAATTTAATAAGGAGTTTAAACTGTTGAAATAAAGTTTCCATACAAAAATATTTTAATAAATACTTCGGAACTGTAGTTTTCAAGACTTATATAATTTAACTATTTAACTATAACTGATTTATACCATCTAGGTAAACATTTGACCTACAAAAATTAATTTCCATGAGTGATTTTACCCCGCTCTCTTTTCAAGTCAATGTTTAAAAGACTAATTCGTTCTTTAATAGTTATTTGTGCTACAAGAGTGTAAAGTCAACTGCTTTTTAACGAGTGAACTGAGTGTGAGACATTCGAGCCGAAGGCGAGTGTTACTTCGTTTCCGAATTAAAAGCAGGAGTTTACACATGAGCAGGACATGAAGTTTTTTGCACTCTACTCATGAGCACTGAAATTTTTACAAATTTCATTAATATGTTTCACAAATGTTTCAAGTAAAATCTTAAATTGAAAAGTATCCGTTAACTGTTCGAATTCAAACTTATAGAGTTTGTTTCCTCTCAACTACTTGATCAAATAGCAAATGCCTATTTTATTGTGTCATGGAACAATTGTTTGCTTAAGTTTATGTAAAATAAATTTCTATTAAAAGCAATATAAGGCTATTACTATAATTTTCTTACATTGCAGTTAAGTAGATATATCTCTGATATCTACGTAATGTGTCAAAAATCGAACAAAAATAGCCAAATTATATGCAGATGGCTATTGAAACGGTAAAATTTTAAATCAGGAAGCATTAATTAATTTGAAATATAATCACGGTCACATGGCATAGCCGAGACCAATATTTTGTGTAAATTAAGGGCAACAATGGCGACCAAATTTTGACTTTGAGACCAATTTGTTGAATAGTTTATGACATTTTTTTCAGTTTTTTAAAATAAAAATTCAAAATTTTCACATAGTTCTATAAATTGAAATATTACGAAAATGTTTTCTATGAAACTGTATGCATACACATGTAAAAATCCGCATTATGATTTTTTAATATTGTTTATGTCTAATTTTTTAATATTTCAAATGAAAAAGTATCATAGAAATGAACATAATTTCTTTTAACTATAAATTTGTAATATATTTGTACTAAAGATTGAGGATTACTTAGACTATTGGCCTGTTTAACATACTTTGAGAAGCAGTTCAATTTACAAATAAAGAACTTTTCATTTTTTCGGATACCTACTTCTGGATGTCATTTTTAACTGTGTAATTTTCGTGATTCAATAGAAAATTTGGACTATTTACTTAAAAACTTTGGGTCTGGGTGACACCAATTGGTGGAACATAATCAAAGTTAACAATCGCTTTATCTATTCTTAATTAATAATCGAATAGAATGTCTATGAATTGTTATGATGTGATGCCACCGAAACAGAACACACATACTACGAAGAAAACGATCTCCTTGTCTTTCATCACTATCCATTTTTGATGGGCAGCAAATTACTACTAATAAAGATCCAGTTTATCTCTTCGATTCTGTGCACTCCAACCAAGCTTTGAAAACCTGTCTGAGTCGAACTTATGTACAACTTGAAAATGAAAAATGAATTTTGAAATTAAGAAATTACTGCCTGTATTGGATTCAAACCTGCGATGGTGCAGAATTGACCAATTGTTTTACGATGCTTATTCGAATCCCCGCCCAAAAATATATTTAATGGATATTTCCCGATAACAATTAAAAAAATTAAAATAAATGCAAAAATTCTCCCAAAGCTTACCTGGAAAGTTTCATTAAAGAGACTGTCCCTGGTCAGATTCTTATCCGTATACACGATGGGATGCTCCACCCTGAACCCGGGATGCGTTTTCAAGCAGAACGATATCACAGAAGTGCAAATAAAGAACACTGATATGCCGGCGATGAATTTGGCCCCAGCTGAGGACGAGGGTTCGTCGAAGAGTGCCCAGATCTTCGGCTTGAGGCGTTGCCAACAGGTCAGCTCACCATTGAGCAACGCGTCTTCGAAACCAAACATCCGCGCCACCGTCTCCTCGGAGGGCTGCTCGTTGTCTATATCCAATTTATCTAAAATGGCCAGGGTAGCCTGGAAGAAAGGAAAATGAATAATTGCTCTTAAAAAAGCCATTTAACAAAGCAATCAATATCGGTTAAAATGAAACGACCTTTTGAAGGCCTTCTGAGAAGGACATACTTTTTTAAATGCCGAATGTTTTCTAGACCAACATTGTTTTTTCATTACAAAATTCAATTAATATATAGTTCTTAGGATATACTTTTAAATATGTTCAAAATTCTTTTTGATCTATGGACTTGTCTTTTTTAGTTAGATTTTTAAAACCCAACAAAAGTTCTTCCTAAAACCAAGTTAACCAAATAACATGTTCTAAACCATGTGAGAAGCAACATCCGTAATAAATCGTTTTATGAAATGTTACCAATTTCCCAGAAAATCCAAATTTATACGGGTATCCAATTTCATAAGTATGTGTTCATCCTAAATAATAATAACAGATCATTATTTATTGATAATAACAGTTCTTTCGTTAAAATGTAATGTTGAACAAACAACAATATCTATTTTTAAATTCTCATTTAATTTTCAAAAATAATAAATGATTTAGACCTTAATATTCCTAATAAGAGTTTTAAATCATTTGTGAATATAATAAAACTTGTTCTTTAGAAATGAATGTCAAAAGAGGTTGAAACACTTTTATTGAATATAACCACAACAATACAAATTTAAATCTCGCTCAAAATCATTCTAAGGCAATAATTTACATTTAAAATTAATAAATTATAATTATATTGTTAAATACATTTAAAAAAAAATCTTGGAATTGTTAATGTTTTGTAAAATTATGATAAAGCAAAACGTTGCATTTTTAAAATAAATTATTCTTATATTCGAAGAACTCTTTATTTCACAACTATAAATTCAAGAATTTTTGGCTTCAATGCAATTAAAATAACTTTTATTTGGGATTTCAAAAAGAATATTCTACAGAAATTTGGGCAATTCGATATTTTCAAATAAAAAATGAAACGTATTAACTTTAAATTTACATTTACTAACGGTTTTTCACCTAAAATTTAATAAAACAAAAAAGTTTAAAAACTTTAAATAAAAATTAATAATATTATAATATTACTAAACCATGATTTTAATCAACATTAGATGTTATATATTAAATATTCCTAATGAATATTCTATTCAAAATTGATTCTGGTTTTTAAGTAATTTTTAGGTTTCAATACGATATCCTTAATCTTCTTGACTTTTTGATATGTCCGTAAAATAATATCAATTGAAATAATTTAATACGGAAAATAATATGTAGTTATTTATACAACGTGTGAGTCATAATTAAAGTGTTTTATTATGTGTTTTTCGAACTAGTCTTTTACAAGATTTTATTTTTATTTTTTGGCGAAATATGAAGTAAAGACTAAGAAGACAACCTAGTACTAAATTAAGGTTTAAACACATACAATTAAGAAGAGCAGTTGTCAAGCGAATAGGACTTTTCGTCTCAATTTTTCAATATATCACACAAATAGATCACCTAGCACTATATGACTGATATTTCTGTGATAGCACTCATCATTTGAACCACATTTAAAAGCCAGAACTAACATTTAAGACAAAATTTCATTTTTTAAATTAATTTTGAAAAAAATTAAATTGATTAATAAGTCAAAGTCTACTTTATTATAGAGACATGAAAAATGTCAAAAAAATTTTTTATTCTACGCTACTAAGATTAAAAATTATAATTTTTTGTAGTTGTATTTTAATACAAAATACTAACATTGTGTATTTACACGATTTGTAATTGTTTGCGGGTTATTGAATTATACTTTATTCAACACTGTTCGATTATTGGCTACTAAAATGTAAATATTTTTCAACAGAATAGTGATACCACTGTAAATGATAATAAAAATATTATTATTATAGCAACGAATAAAGCAAGTCCTTTAAAAAGAGAATTTATAGTGTTTCATTCGGAGAATATTAATCACATTCCACTAACGTTCCTAATATCCAACATCGAAAGATATTACACTTTCTTAAAACAAAATAATCTTTTTATTGAAGCACATTGACTATTACTAAATTTCAAATAGGTTAAATAATGTTTTGTAACTGAGATAGAACTCAAAGACAAACCTGTGTATCACGATGGATGCTGTACGTGGACCAGCAGCAGGGTTCGACTTGGTTGGAATCCAGTCCCCAGAACTCGAGCTCTTCTTCGAAGAGGGGACCGCAGACGTCCGTGGGATAATGAAGTTTACCGGTTCTGTAACGAAGTTTGCCATCAACAACGATAAAAGTGAAAGTGGGGGGAATTAGCGTTGGTTATTGTTTTATTACCTGTAGTAATTGAGGATTTGCGCGAAAACGCCGGGATGTCTGTCAAAGAAGTACTCGTTGAGCACGGGATCATAATTGGCCAGGGCTTCGGTGAGGCGTGACAGGCGAGTCGCGGGAATTTTTTTCAGCGTCGCTTTGTACGTCTCGTACCTGGAATGGAGGCAGTTTGTTGGGCTGTTTGTTATCTAAATAACCTTAATGGGATGCAAATGGGGGTGAAAAATCCTTCAGAATTTCACCGTTTCTGCCGGAGAGACTTGGGAAATGTTCCACTAGAGAATACTTACAGTTGGCATTTCGCCAAAAAACGATAAGAAGATGAAGTGAAAGTAAATCAAGATAACAACGGTTTTGCATGCCAATTGTTATTTTTTCTGTTTGCTCCAATTCTATTTAGCAATCCCTTTTGCTAAAATTGTTGTTTTTATTTGCTTTTCTTAATGCCTGTTGACGAGTTCTAAGCTACTCCCACCCCGGAGTAGAAGAGAAAAAAAATGGTCTGACAGGTGAAATGCACATAAACACAAATGTATATTAAAAGGTGTCGGGGATAAGAACGACATTTTATGGAGGCATTCCGAATACCCACAGTACTGCCAGACCCTTTTTCGCAGGACGGATATATTGCAATATTGACGCCACAGAAGGCATTATCCCTTTCGTGGCGGCAAAGTCCTACATTTCTCGTTTTTCTCCAGTTATCAAAACGAAGACGAATATTAAATACTAATGAAGGTGTGTTCATTCCTTTATATTAGAAAGTTTGCTCGTATTTTGCTGCAAATATAAAAATATATGAATTTTTGCACGGTGAAATTGTTTTCTTGTCGCTTGTCACGAGAGCTTCCAAAAATCAGAAGCCTCACATTTCCTTAATAAAATCAGTTCACACGACTGTCTTAACCTTAGATAACAATAAAATATATATTAACAGGCGCTGTATTTTCTGAGGATACATGACATTCTACTCAAGATATCTTAAATTTAATGGTGCCTTTAAGGACTTTTATCAGTTCTAAATGACGG
The DNA here is from genome assembly GCA_001014945.1 of Clogmia albipunctata. NCBI lineage: Eukaryota > Metazoa > Arthropoda > Insecta > Diptera > Psychodidae > Clogmia > Clogmia albipunctata. The sequence continues at coordinate 37,195 of JXOV01001040.1, read as the reverse complement.
CAGTAAATTTCAATTTAAATGCTTAATTCAAGCACCTGAAAAAGTATGTGACACATTTTATTTTTGATTAAGGATTGAAATTACCATCCTTTGTTTTATTCTATATTCAAACTTGTAAAATTATTTTTTAATGGCATTTTTTAATAACTTTTTAATTATATTCGTAATGGTTCCAAAACCACAATTAAATTTGATTTAAAATGTACTTTTTTATTTATTTTGTTTCAAAAATCATAAGCAGTAAAGTTATATAGTTTGGTTTCGGTTTTTATGTTAATTTATTCAAAATGCATGAGGTTTTGTTTAAAACGTGGTCTATAAACATTATTGAGTACACATGCCTTCTTTAAAACTCGATTTTCACATTTATCAATGTACTTTTATATTAAATGAAGCATATCGATATCTGTTGTATAGATAAACTATATTGATGATTTTGCTACAAAACTGTATTTAAATGTATATTCAAAGATGTAGTAAAAACAATAATAATTAAAAATAAAATTTAAAGACTTCAAAATATCAATTATATACCTTTTCCCAATTGTGATATAAAAAGTACTTGTTTTCATTAATTTATGGTTCAATAAAAAGTGAAACTTTTCTAAATGAATCATAATAATCATCAGGAGGAGCCAATTATCAATAGGGGGACCGCCCACATCCGCTTCCTCTGGACTCTTAACTGAGATGCCAATAGTCGATCTCTCTTCTTTTTCAGATAGATCGCCAATGCGATCCCTACCACAGCCCGTTTTAATCGTCTACGTATTTCAGGGTCCATTTTTTTACTGTTTTTCCAATTTTCATAACTTTTCGCTTCAACTTTTGTTTGTAAACAAACAAGTGTTTCTTAAACTGTACACTATTTGAAAAGATCGTTTTTCGCCAACAGGGTATGAGTTCAAAATTTAACGACCGAAATCAGTCAGGTTCGGAGGGGTTTTACTGCCCTAATATCAGATTTTTCAGTATTTTAAACCCATAAACCATTTACTGCTTCATAACATGGGGAAATTTGGGAATTTTTTCTTAATTAATTGTTGCTTTACCATTACAATATTGTGAAGATTTAAAAAGGAATCGATTACTCTGGACGAAATTGTATCCGGAAATATTTTTTAAATTTTGTAAATCTAGTTAGAAGTATTGTTTTTAGCCGTTTAAAGTTTTGTTTTAAATCAATAAAATTGTATTATTCTATTTACATTTTTCCACGTCGTAATGGGAACACGGGGTTAGTTACAATATGAAACAATCCAAACACCTGTTTAGGCACTCTTAGGTAGGGAAACTCCTAAAATTTTAACAATAAGTTTTACATGTTTAACAAAGCCTAACACTAAATATTTTTAAGTGGCATAACATAAACTGTAACATATTGATATCTCTAAAGAAATGAGATAAAATGTATTTCCACCTTCGAAAATAAATTTTATCGGACCATTAAACAATGTAACAAAACAATTTTCAATTTATTGCCGAAAATAATTTCGTATAATTGATTGGTGATAAAACATGACAAACAACTTTATTGATTATTTATTGTCTCTGGGTCCGTACTTGTATTTATTGAGCGGACTGTAGTGTCGAAGGACTGACAACCACCGGCGGATTTTATGGATTTTTACTGCGGAGAGATATGACGAAATTATTATTGGCAGAAACAATATCTCTCGCAAATATTTTTACAACTCGCTCGTTTGCGCCTGAGGCTTCTGATCAGGCGATAACATGACAAAATTGAAATATTTATCCAATTTTAAAAAGATAAAGTTGACAAAAATTGATTTTTTATGCAAGAGCTCATGCNGACGAAATTATTATTGGCAGAAACAATATCTCTCGCAAATATTTTTACAACTCGCTCGTTTGCGCCTGAGGCTTCTGATCAGGCGATAACATGACAAAATTGAAATATTTATCCAATTTTAAAAAGATAAAGTTGACAGAAATTGATTTCTTATGCAAGAGCTCATGCAAAAAAGCGAGCCTAATAAAGTAATCGTAAAGTCTTGAGCAATTCTCAGGACTCTTTTTTTTGCTCTGAATTTTATGAGAATCTTTCAATGTGATTTGCATGAGAGAGTGTCTTTCGGGGAGTTTATGGACGACGTCGTCGAGGAGCAGAAAACGACACAACGATTGATCATCAAAAGTGCTGACGTTAAGTTGCAGGCGCTCCTCCTTCTTCGCTTCGTCTAGGCCATTTAGTTTTATTTATTTTTCAGTAATTTATCTGTGCCACGATATGCTTCAAGTGATGGCCCCTCGGAATGGATTTGAGCAGGGCATTCGTCCATTGTACAATAAAAACTCGGACATCAACCGGAAGGGACAGTGATGAATTTCATCTCAACGGCAAAAAGCAAGCATCTGAGTGGTGGAGAAAAAGGGTTACAATTATGGGAACCAGATTAACTGGTGGAATAAATGCCCACACTTTGCGGTCGATTTGATTTCGATTCCAAATTCATCCGATTCCATTCCCAAATTCCTCGCCATCTCTGAATTGTTTGCTTGGACAATAAATTTCCCTCTTCATTCGAGCCTCACAAATTCGTAAATTTCAACACAAGCTCCCGAGTTATAAGCTCACCTGATCCCGCCCACGTTCAATATGATCCGGTTTTCGCCGTCCATTATGAGAAATGCTATGCCCGAATGATGGCACCTTAAACTAAATTTATGTCCTCCTGAGATGTCACGCCATTGTCATGGAATTTATTTGCTATCTGGAATGAAATAAATTTTGATAGATTAGGCATATTTATTTATTACAATAAGTTATGACTTTGTAGATAATAAATTTTTTTTTAAAGATAATGGTTAAAAAACACTTTTATTTTTTATATTATGCAAAAAAAATATTATTTATTTGCCAAAAAGTTTTTTTTTTTAAATAATAGTTATACAGCGCGAATTAGCTCTATAAACGCAACCACGATTTCATGAAATCTCTGGAACCAGATGTTGCAAGAGCTTTACACGCAATAGTATTCTTAACAAATCACAAAGGTGTGTCAAAAATAATTGCAAATACTTTGACAGATTTTGCGAAATTGCGAGAAAACGGATAAACACACGTGTTTTATTGGTCAGCGCTGTAAACGCACCCCCTTATCTCCACTATGGAGAATTTTTTTAAATAATCGAATGATGGGGATAGATAGTCATTCCGAAATATTTCAAGAAATCCGAAAAATGGGCCGCTGTGTCATAGTTTGTCGCCAGTATCTCCCTTTGAATGTGTAAAACCGTGATTTTGAAAAATGAGAAAATAGTATAAAAAATTATCTAGCTTAAATAAAGTAATGATGGCTATCGAAAACTGTCCTATATGTGCATCTCTGTATATTAATATTGACATAAAAGAATAACTAATAAAGTCACAATCTCGGATAATATTTTCTAACATAGCGGGTTCTTTAGCTCACAAATATCCCAACGTATTTAAGTAAAATTATATTAAAATAATAGATATTTATACAACAAGGCCAATAAGATAAATCATTATTAAACACAAGGATTGATTTAAGCTACGAGCGCAGCGAGTGCCTTAACGAAGGTCCGAGTGTTTAATAATGCTTATCAACCGTGTTTTATACAAAATTTTATGCATTTTTAAATAAATTAACACAATCTTAAAATTCTTCGAATTTCTGTAAAAATACATGTTGCGTCCTCTATGACAAACCACAAAAAAACGTATGTCAAATCACAGTTAAACCACGCCCATCGAAAGTGGCGTACATATAAATTTAATGGATTTCTTTTACGGAGGTCACACTTTAATAATAAATAAAAAGCACACGTGCTTTAAAGAATTCTTTAAAGCACTTGTACTATAATAACGACTTTGACAGAGCAAAATTGAGTGTCATTATATCAATATTAAGCAACAAAATGCATAAAGATTATTAAATACCCCATATAACCCAATTCTTTAACTGTGTATGGACACATAGTTAAGGAATTGGCCTGCAGATTCCGAGTCATTTCGGTACTAAAGTAAATGTTTGATTTCCTTAATTTGGCCTTAAACTTGATCTTTATAATAATTAAGCCGATATTTTTGAGTAATTTCTTGAAGTATTTAATTGTTATATTTTCATTATTTCAATAACTTATCCATATTAAACAATATTAATATCAATAATTTATTATTTAAAATCNTCATTATTTCAATAACTTATCCATATTAAACTGTATTAATATCAATAATTTAATATTTTAAAACTATTTAAAATCGAGCGAATCTNAACTGTGTATGGACACATAGTTAAGGAATTGGCCTGCAGATTCCGAGTCATTTCGGTACTAAAGTAAATGTTTGATTTCCTTAATTTGGCCTTAAACTTGATCTTTATAATAATTAAGCCGATATTTTTGAGTAATTTCTTGAAGTATTTAATTGTTATATTTTCATTATTTCAATAACTTATCCATATTAAACTGTATTAATATCAATAATTTAATATTTTAAAACTATTTAAAATCGAGCGAATCTGTCAATTTTGAATGTGTTTACCAATACTAATGTTCAGTTACTTTTCTTGCTTCTAAGAATTTCAACTACATTTAAATCATGTAGAAAATGAGGATAATTAATACTGGAAAAACAATGAAATTCACATTTGTATGAAGTTGTGAAAATGGTAAAATGTTTTTTTTTTTAAATCGAAGCACTATTTAAATGAAGTTTAAAATAAAACTAATTATAAATTAGTTGGGTTAAATATTTCATTCTGTTGCAATTAAATTAATTGATACAACACCAAACTATTGATATTTTTAAACTTTTGACTCGAATAATACACAATTCTACATTATGACTGCAAATTCTATAGCTATATTAATAAATCAACTTGCAAAACTGTAATAATTTAATCATACTTTATTACAAAATTTAAGTCCATGATTAAAAGTCATGAAAGTACTTATAAACGATAACAAAATTGTTTCTTTAGTTTGGGAGATTTACATAAAAACCTTTTTAGCTTAAAGGCATTTATGGAATAAATTATTCCACTTCAATATTTCGCATCATCAGAGTAATGACCATAACATGTGATATATACATAGATAAAAGCCAAAGTGCTTTGTTATAACATAAAAGCAGCAATTAATCACACAGTTTTTGCATGATGAGTCTCTGAAATATTTATAGCCAGTCAACTACTATTACTGCCCTTTCTAACTGACTTTTTGTTACTGATATTAATTTTTACTACAGATAAACTCCCACCCAGAATGATGAATTTTAAAGAGATGTTCATATATAATAGACCTGTTTTTATATTTGATTATTTATTATTTTTTACAATTCTAATGTTAAAAAATTGACCTTTAGTAGCTAATGCTTTCTCTAGAAAGTGCTCCATAATTTAATCCTGTTTATTTAAGCATTATTGTATGTGTTTAAACTTTGATTTAATACTGGGTAATCTTCTTATTCTTTACTCTATATTTCGTTTGAAATTGACTTCCGCAAAGCAAATTAAATTCCAAAATAACACTGTAAATTATATTATAAGATAAAATTTAAAAAAATTTCACCTTTTAATAGAATTGTTAGGAACTGCAAGAACTTGAATTCAAATGTGGACCAGAAATGAGTGACGCATCAACCCGAAAAATGAGACAAAAAATAATTGGGCCAAACGTCATTGACACTCATCGGAATATTGAAACGAAATATTTTAGGTCCAGACTTGAACGGCTGATGACTCACAATATCTGTGGTAGGTAGCAGAACTAGTTTCCAACAAGAATGTTTATTTTGTAATAAAGAGAAAGATATGACATTATTTCCTCTTCTTCTATGACTTAACAACTGTTACCGGTCTAGGTTATACCAATTGGTTTTTCGGAAACATAGTCTTTCAAATGTCCTATCTATTTATTAGCCAATCTTTTACGATTAACAATTGAATAACACATTTTTTATAAACCAATATTTTATATGATATGATTAGCACCATCAACTGATGATTCCATATAAACCACATTTATTAACACGTTTTTGCTATCGAAACTTAACACTCAAAACGAAGAAGACCATCACTTTCATGCTGTATAAACAGCAGCAAATTACTATCATAGTATTAGAAAGGTTCGGTTTATCTCTTCGATTCTATGTATTTCATCCAAGCTTTGAAACCGGACAGGTTTCAAACGAATAGCATTGACGATGCTGGTTGTGACTGGGGTGTTATTTTTTGTTAAATGTATTTAAACAAATATTAATAACAAAATGTAGTTAGTGAAAACGAGTAATGAAATTCAAAAGAAAAAAAATACTGTTTGATCAGGGCTCGAACCGAGGCCCTCTCGAGTTGAATTCTGTACAACGCTTGAACCAATGTGGTCCTTCGGTCACATTACTAACAACAATATATATTGCCTCAATGTTTTTAAAATGTTAAAGTGTTAGTCAAACATTTCTTAAAACTGAAAACATTGCAAACTGATTTGGGTTTTTGATGAGTAGGTATGTTAAAACATTAAAATCTTTTGTTGAGTAGATTTTTAAGTATTAAATGCAACTGTAGTATTACCATGTTTTAATAAAAAGTGACTTTCAATAAGAATGTTGGATTATAAATTAAAGTTATTCTTTAATGTGTGTTATGCGTGTTTATTTTAATACAAGTTGTGTAATAAACGATTTCACGTGTACATCGAACGCTGTTTTGTGTAATTCTAAAAAAATAGTTAATCAATAATATTAATAAAAACATTCACAACGGTTTTTTTTTAAATTGTGGAACAACAACTCACAACGAAATTTTCATATTAAAATAATAAATTTGGTTTGACAACAACATGTAATTTCATTAAATTGGTGACAAGTAAGAAACAGCAGTTTTTTCAAATTATTCGACTACTATTAACAATGGAATTCTTTACTTAAAATATTTTAATAATAATGTGTAGATATTTGATTATGACATCAGTTTGTAATTTCATTGAATTGATGATATTTTGCGTTCAAATTTTAAATTATTTCAACACTCTGTGCAGAAAAGTAAACCGTTACTTAACCAATATGCGTTAAGAAAAGTCTACATTTCGATACGGAATTGCACAAAAGAATAAGGGAAACTATTTGTAATATTAAAATTAAACAACCTTGTTCGTCATGGTTATGATTTTTTGGGAAAAATTGACAGACTTTTGGTTATTAAAAATTTTTCTCTCCTCTGCATTTCTGTACAAGTTAACAATTTTTTTTAAATTTGAAAGTTGGTCTGATTCTCTTAAGACAGTCACACTTTTGGATTGTTATTATTTTAAATATTAAATCTAATGTAATGGCAATAACCCTGTTTGCAACTATTAAATGTAAAATATGGAGAAACATATTCCATTCATAAATTCTTACGATTAAAGTAATTTAATTACATTCCGATGGATATGAGTAATGAAATTCCTCTCGTAGTTCGCACTGGCTACATAATTCCAGCTCTAGCCAACATTGTCTGTTCAATAGCACCGATAACTTCTGGATGACTGGGCTCGACTCCGAGTACCGTATGGCTGACGCAATGGAAATTTTGTAACCTAAATTAGATGAAACGTTTAATTTCAACAATCCTCCGTACATCTCTCGAGAACAGAGGATGTAATGTAAACATGTGGCTGATTTTCAGACTAATTAAAATAATAATTCGCCATAAAGCCAGTCTCGCCTAAAGAACATGGTAGTCATATGTGCGAATTTGTGAAAATGTGCGTACGTCTACGAGATATTGGATTTTTATTTAAATTTTCACATCGTTAGCAGAAGGCTTCGGTATGAATTTCATACGCTATCCGTTTCAGTCTATTTTAATACAGGATTATTGTCTTATTATATTGTAAAGTAGTTCGTTGCGGGGAGATATATTTATTCTCTCTACGTGAGACTATTATTGCAAATTTCATAAATTAATTGTAATGTTGTACAACAAATTTGTGTTTATGGCGTAATATTACTTCACAAAGAATTTATATTTCATTTGAGGTTTTCATATTTATGCTAGATGTTCGTATTACTCGTGAAATATGGCGTAAATTTGTCTCGAGATATTTAAATACGTGTATATACATTTTACATAGTATAATCACAAATATGAAGACATGTCAGTATATTATGTACTTAAGGATATAACATACTCAGATTTTTATTTTTATTTGCCAAAAAACAACTCTTTTGCTGAATAACGTGTTACTTATTGACGTTGCTGTGTATAATCTTCCAATTACAGGTTTCATCTCCAGATAGTAAGAAATGGAATTTTTTTTAATATAAACCAATGTCTGTTTATTTTATTATACAGAGAAAAGTATGTATGCAGTCAGTATCTACAACTACTAAACGTTTCAAAATGTAATAAAATGGTTGCAATATAATGGAAATTTGTAAATTCCAAAAATTTTATTATTTTTCGTCTCTGGAATTTAGTGAATAGCCTTTTTATTTGCGTTTACATGAAAAATAAGGCTTATGTTAATACGTAAAAACCTTACCGTCGGAATTTATAAAATTATTGAGAAAACTCATCCGATATTTAGGGAGTCGTAACCCTAACCAACAATATTTTTAATTAAAAAAAATACTTTCCACGACATTCCATTACGCCTAGTTTCTAGTTCTCAACCTCACCCAATGGGCGTTAGACTTCTGGTGACTATTGGTTTTCAGTGTATTGTTAGTCCACCAAGACCAGTTGTCAAGTATCCAGTCAATTAAAATTTATTTTTTTGCGCCATTACTTATAATTTGCTAGGAATATTATTTCGCATGTTATTGATACACACCAATGGAAACATTTTGACGATTGAAAATTATCCGCCCAGGATTCTATCCCACGACCTCGAGGAGGCAGTCAAGGGTGTGATCCACTATACCTCAGATGCCCGGATGATTAATAATATCGACCGTGTTTTATAAAAAAAATCTAAATAATTTGACACAAAAATCTAAGAAGTAGTTGTTTTTTTTATAAAATTCAAATTCAAAAATTTTAATTTTTGGAATATCATCTCCTGTGCTTAAATAGCTTCTCTTCTCGTACGCACAAGTGCTTGATTACGTCCCATTTAAATATGATCTATCCGTTTAAATCTTATGGCAATACCTTTAAAATCCGGTAATTACAGTACAAACTTCTACATAAATATAACTAAAATTTCGTGACTTTATAAGGGCCTACATGTAAAAATTTTGAAACAAAATTATTGGAAATTTGATGCTTAACTATTATTGAATTATGTAGTAAATAAATCAACAATTAACCACTGAATCTGTCTTCAACATAAACAATTACTTGCGAAATTCTAAGAAGATCAGATACTTTTTGTTATAATTTTAAAACAGTAAAGTATTAATGTGTTATTTATTATTCCACAGAAACGCTTAGGCTGCGCCATCCAGTCATTTCCCAGGCCCTATAAACTAAACCCCGGTCAATTCACATTAAACGTATTTTATAAACGAGTGCCCGAGTCAAATTTCATACAAACCACCCGGACCCAACACAAACACAATATATGGGGCCCGTCTGGGTGGCGCAGACTTAGTATCTCTAGGTTTCATGATGGGTTTAAAAATACATTAGAAAAATTTGTTTTCCTGTTTCAAATAATAGTGTAAAAAAATTCTTTTATTGAAACACGTTTTATTTTTGCGAATTAAAAACCAATCGAATGTTTATTATCAAAGAATTCGTTTTATAGTAGAAATATGTAATATTAAAACAATCTACATGTTACTGTATTACATATGCTTGTGTTTTTTTTAATAAAATTTGTATCACATATAATGACATACTCTGTCTGTCACTTATAACGTGAAACATTTAAGAATATAACTATACGCAATTAATGAAAAGATATAATACATTATATTTTTGTTACATACCGTAGAAGATGTTAAGCCAGGTTAAGAAGCATTTGACCGTTTTATGTACACTTATAATATAACTTTACGATGATATAAGTTATTCTCCTCATAGGTGCTTATAAACTTGGTAACTTCTCGTCTTTTACGGCCAATTCTTCTCTTAACATATAATTACAGAGATCATTAATCCAATTGGCAGACACGTCCCTTAATTAAACGTCCATACTTTTCTATAAATAAAAACTTGTTTATGGCTTTCTTCTCTATTCTCAGTCTCTTTTATCTTTCGACTAATACTAGGAGAGGCATTTTCATTCATGAGTTGATACGAATTAAGAGGTAATTGAGATGAAACTAAAAAATCTTTTATGGTTTCCCTTTTTTATCTAAGATATCAAACGTACGAGTCCCCATATTTCAGTCTAATCTAAATAGTAGCTCAAGTCCTTAAAAGAGAATCGATAGAATGGCCAGGGGATGGGCAATAAATTTCCATTTCTGGTTATTGCTGTCAGTCGATTTAGCCAAACAGCGATGCAATAAATTTAATTAATTGTTAAGGGACGGCTTTTTTATTTGCCCCAATTTGTATTGTTTATTCTCGATTTTATAGCGAGGGTCAGAGGGGCGAGATGAAATCGTTTCAGGAGCACAAAAACCGGAATCGAAGGTTAAAAGGACCCGAATTTTCGGTGGGTAAATTAACCAGATAATTGGCGTTTTTGGTTGTGAAAATACAGAACCAAGTTAAACCTTTCGCTCCATTTCAGTCTATTAAACTCAAGTAACTCGTGTTCTGTATTTATGTGG
>JXOV01001040.1:4576-26353 GCA_001014945.1 Clogmia albipunctata | reverse complement strand
AACTCGTGTTCTGTATTTATGTGGTCCATGGGCAAACAACTCTATTAATCTTAGTTACTGCTTCTATGTGACTCTCCGAGGTGAAAGTTTGCGAACAAACACTATTTCACTCATTCTGGTTCAGTGGGGTGTTTCGAGGGTTATGAACAGGGTATTCTTTTGAATTATATCAGCTTTAAATTCTTTATTCATAATTTCTATTTAAAAATTTATTTGGCAACTTTTATTTAAAACTTAAATAAAAATTATTATTTTTATATCAATTACAACAGATTCTTTAACTATGATGAGTACGAAATGATTTTTTTTATAATTAACTTTAAATTTTGTAGAATTACTGATTTACGAGTATATAAGTTCAGCTCTTTGGTGCAAAAACAAGATGGAGCTTAAAATCTTCAATGAATGTGTTTAATATAAAATTTTATAAAATCTAAAAAAATGGAATTCTTTTTATATTTTATTTTCTGTTTTTCCTTCTAATTTCTGTAATTAATAATGATGTACATCTCTCTTCAGTTTTGATGAAACGAATATTTTTAACTGTTTTAACTTAATACACATTTTCTGCTGGTGTTATAAGATTACCAATTAAAAAGTCAGTAATAACAATATAGCTCATCAGACACGAAATAGATTTGTTTAATGTTTTATGTATTCCTGTCACAGAGATCACAATTTAATAATAAGGCCACGCCATGAAGAAGAGACAAGGCCGTTTCGTTTTGTAAATTTCATACAAAACGGTAGGGCCCTGTTTCTTCTTAACGTCTTTTATTTTCAAGTATTCTTTGACTACATAGAAATTTCATACAAATATTTTAGGTTAATTCCAAATCGTTCTTATTAACTAAGTTGCTTCATATACAGAATTGAATCGTCATTTCCATTTCAAATTAAAATTTTGTCATCAATAAAATAATGGCAGTTAACAGATTCACTAGTGAAACTTTTTTAAATTTGAGTATTAACATAATTTTAATTTAAAATCGTTGGTTTGTGTAATGATATAAGTGTCAAATAAAATAAGAGTATATTTAGAATTCTAGTTCTTCCTCCCAAAAATTTGCCTTTTTGTCTCCCGGGAGATGCCTTATTATCATAATGATAATTTTAATCACATATTTGTTAACTCATTTTCGAAAGAACAAATACTAGAGCGATACCAAACAAAAATTATTGACTATGTAATAGTATTTTACAAAAATTGATGAAGACTTTTATTGTGTTTGCTTATTTCACGATAAGTACATTTATAAATTTTATGCATTTTTGTCGCATAAAATTGATATTATGATACTCAAAGGCGTTTTTATAGCACAAGTGATTTAAAGAATTTTTTGTTTTTTCTTTATTATTATAATATGACCTCCGTGTAAGAAATCCAACAAATTTATATGGACGTCACTTTTGATTTTTCTTTTAAACAGTTCATAACGGATTGTTTTAATTAAAATTTAATGTATTAATTGAAAGATCAACGTGATATTTCCTATGTGCGAGTAAGAGAAACAAGTTATAGCATTCTCCATCTTCCCATTAAATGAGACAAATAAAGAATAGCATTGTGAAGGAGACAACTAATTTTAAATTTGATTTTAAGAAAACAAATTTGCATTTTAATTTTTGTGTTCATAAAAAAATTTATAATGTACACTGGGGCCTTCTTTAAGGCACTCGCATCGCTCGTGGCCTAAAACAACCCTTGTGTTTAATAATGCCTTATCTTATAGACCTTTTTGTATAACTACTATATTTATTTAATAAAAACTGCGAATTTTACCAAACTGTTTCAAATCAACAATCAGTTACTGTAATTACAAATTTTTGCGAATGATGAAAATACTCTTTTATCTTTTATCAAAGCTCATTACGACCACCATTTTTAAATGGTCATCATTAAAAATATATTATGTTCTTATGGCTTGTAATTACCCAAATTTAACATCACAACCATTTAATGACATGACTTTAACATATTCGTGTAGTAAAACCAAATTTACAATAACTGTCAATACTTTTATAAATAATTATTAATTAGATTTTAAGTTTATGAAAGATAACATTTTAATTTATAAAAACTCTAATAGAGAAGGCAAAGTCGCCGACTATTTTGATTAAATATTTAATATTATTATTATTATTATATTTAATATTTCATTTTGGACAGAACCTTTAAAGATAATTTGTTATACAAAATAACAAAAATGATTTTTCTAAAACAAATTTATTTTTAAGGTTAGCAGAAAACATGAACATTACATTTCTTTGTCTTAAAAGATCTTAAGGAACTTTGTGAATTCATTCGAAATTTAGATTTCAACCTTTTGAAATACAAAAGGATTTTTAATTTGTGTTGTAAAAATGTTACTTTTTCAACATTTTATAACCAATTCAAATCTTGGAGCTGGAGTTGCGTAGTTGGTTATGCGTCGCATCACAAAATTGGAATCGTGTGTTCAAATCCCTGTAATGTAAAGATTTTTTTTATTTCCAAAATTCATTTGCCTATATAAACTAATAATAACAATTTTGATTAAAATTTGTTTAAATACATATACAAAAATAACATCTCAGGCCTTAATAGTCGAACAACTAGTGTCATCAACATTATTTGTTTGAATTTAGACGGGTTTTCACAGCCTGCATGGAGTACGCAGAATCAAAGCGATAAAAACCGGATCTTTCAAATAATAGTAATTTGCTGCTGTTCAATGAACGAATACAGGTGAAAGTATTGAGAGGGATGGTATTCTTCGTAGTATAAGTGTTCTGTTTCGGTTGCAAAATCCTGTCAATAAAATAACCTCTTTTTAGAATCATTACGTCATATTACTAATTCCATCAGAACAAATATGGTAATGATTTATAGAAATGATACTCAATTGTCAATTGCAGAAGATTGGCAAATGAATAGATAAGGCATTTGACAACTTTGATTGCGTTAACCAACTGGTTAGAGCTCAGGTCAAAGTACGGGATCACCTCACTAGAGATAAAAAAAATTTAAAGCTATGAATGTTAAAAAGTATTTATTGTATTTGCAATTTTTACTGCTCCTTAATTAATGAATACCACTAATTTATTTCCAAGGAATAGATATTTTCTTGCTAAAGACTCGTGCTTTAGGCTTAGTTCTGTGATGTCTGATTCCAAGTCTTGTTTTCTTTGTAGATTTCTGAATTAAATACAAATGACTGAAGGTATCTTTATCGTGGTTAAAAACTATATAGCCATCTAGAAAATCTCATTTTAGTTCATTTTTCTCATCTACAATATCATTTATGTCGTCGAGAGTGAAAGTGAAAGAAGACCCAGAACAAACATGTCTAAATAAAACATGAGCAATCCATCAANGAAAATCTCATTTTAGTTCATTTTTCTCATCTTCAATCCATAAATGACGTTAAGAGTGAATGAAGACCCAGAACAAACATGTCCAAATAAAACATGAGCAATCCATCAGTGTCCAAATCTATTTTCTAATGGAGCTAACCACTGCTTACGACCACAGGACATGGCAAATAATTGCCAATCTATTTACTTAGCCATTGTAGAGTAAACATGGTTTGTATTTCTATACAGTCTGTTGAACTTTCTCTCTTTCTCAAACAATGAAGCTGTGCCAAAAAAACTCCATCACAATTATTATGAATTCTGAAATAATCAACGTTTTGTGGTTCATTCAATTAATCACAACCATCAGTTCAGCCAATTTCATCGAAAATTAATTATTGTTTGATCTTGTGGAACATGTCAACCGTCAATCAGGTTCATTCCTTTGTTCTTCAACCACTTCCTGTTATCCCAACCATACACCGTCAATGGATTGTTTAATTATATTTAAACGAGAATAGCGGTTAACAATGTAATCTGTATTAAAATTTAAACAATTTGAAATCTTTTACCATTACCACATATATTACTATAGAAATGAAATGGCTTTGGTAATCGTTTTAAAATTTATTTCTAACCAAATAGACTAAATATAACACTCTTTGAAAACTCTAAAGCTATTTTTGCAATAAAAGTTATTTCGAATTTGACAAGAAATTTCTTATTCATGAAAACTTTTTCAAAAATTCGTTTTGTAATAGGAATTACACAGCCTTCATTTACAGTCAATTCTTTCATTTATAATAGTTTTTACATACCAATATAATTTAAAACCTAGCGTAAATATTGGAACCATTCATCTTTTATATTTCGGAATTTGAGTAACTTTACTTTGATTATTTATTAGCAGTTCTCAATTTCGCAAAATTGATTCAAGTATTTGCAAATCTGCTTGGATTTAAAGATGTAATCTGTAAAGAGATATACTGTGTGTAAATTTGAAGATCTAGCTTCTGTTGGTTCCAAAGATATCAAAGATAAAGCCGCTCAACCATATACTTTTTATTTGCATTGGTATTGGTTTCGTTTTCAAATATAATTTGAATTCCAGAAAATTCCAAAACTTCCAAGACCTTGTTTTTTGGGAGGGTTTGGTACTATTATCTTAATTTAACAACTAGTAATTGTAATATTTTGTTGAAGACGTCTGTTAGGGTATGTTTAAAGCCTTCAACCCTGATCGAGCAAACCGCTAACTTTGAGAATTTATACTATTTACAAATATTATTTATATATAAATATTTTTTATAATATCAGGAAAATATATAAATAAGCGTTATGAAACAATTTTCTTAACTTTGGATTTTAATTGAAAATATTTTTTTAATAATTTTTTTTAAAAAGTGTTTTTTTAAAAAAAATAATTTTCGCTTCTTCCGTAGAATTCGCCATTTTAATCGCTATATGTCAGCTTTTAAGATATTAAAAAAATCGAAGTGTGTATAACTAAAAGATAATTACTAATATATTTCATTAAAAATGTTTTTAAAAAGGCTTCGATCTATTAACTTTCAAAGATGTGCCTAAAGCCTTGTTAAAGGGTCAACCATTTTTTTCTTTCCTATTTTTAAAAACAAACAAACATCAATATCTACAATCTTACGTTAATGAAATATATTTCAAATTAGTATACCATTATATACCATATAATTAATTTAAAATAAAAGAAAAGATTCTTAATAAGCATATTTGAAGTCCTTTGAAGAGTTCCAAACTCAGTTATTTATTTGTCGATTTATTCCATATCTCTGTAATCAACCATAAATATCGTAACTCAGACATGACTGAAATTAAAGTTTGCAGAAATTTAGGTCAAACCAGAATCTTTTACCCTAAAGGATTTGATCTCTTCTATTCCACATAATTATATTATTATCAAAGTTCGTAATTAAATTACATTACTATGTGTTTTGTGGGCAACTGGATTAATTTAATTGCAAATTTACAAAGGAAAATCCATTGATCTTAGAAATCCTTTATCTTCTTTCAACTTACTCTGATTAGGCATCAATAAATAAAATTAAATTCAAAATATAGTGAAAAAGAACAAGAAATTTCATTTTTGATTATATTCTTTTATACTTAAAAAATAAAAAAAGATATATTTCTATGCCATATTCTAACTTGTGAAATAATTGACATCCACAACATCCCTACACTTGATGATTCGAATTTATATTGATACAAAAATCTTTTTATTCATTTAAAAAAAATCCATATTCCTCTTTAAAGACAGCAAATTTAAGGATTAAACTAATTTTTTTTCATAAAGAAGGAAGAGTGTCAAACAAAGGAGTTGGACAACCGCTGTTTTGGTGAAAGTGCCGGATGCTGGATTAGGGTTGTTTTGCTGCTGCCAGCAATTCAAAGGGTGCTCTTCGGTAATGGCGTTAAGTCGGATTCCCTTAATTGAATAAATCATAGAAGCTCGGAAATGGACGGAAATTGTATTACTGGCAATTATCGAGACTAAAAGTTTGGAAGAATCCTTTGAGAGCCGTCAGATACAGATCTGTTTCGAAAAAGGGATAAATACAAGGATTTCAACGTATAAGTTTGTATATTTTGTCGTAGTATTTAGACTGTTGAATATTTTCACATCATTATTTTTATCAATCAAGATAACTATTCTATAAAGAACTTGCTTCGAAGAGAGTTTCTGATATAAGCTAACGGGTATTGTCTACGTAAATTCAGCATCTGGTCTAAGAATTTCTCTCTGCTTCTCGATGTTGTGATATGGTAAATGCCAATTGTCGACACAGGAAATTGTTATTTTCTTAGATGAAACAGGAAGCGATTTGGAACACATGGTAACACGTGGTTGTCTTATTTTATTTAAAGGTTAGTTGTATAATATATAACCTCATTGTAATATTGACTTTCAAATTTGCTTCACACCACATTTTGAAAACTATGAGTTAAATGTCTGGAATTTATTATTTGTTTTACTAAATTATATATAAAACTTCTAATTATAGAAACAGAAAATAATACGAATAAACAATTTATTTTTAATCAAATAAAATAAATTTCCCTTTTAATTCCTGTTCCCTAGCTTTACAACAACAGCACACACGGTAGTTTTGTTCTTTTACTTCGAGCGAGAGAACAAGTTGCTGTTTCAAATTATTTCAAAGAAATATTTTTTTTAGGTTATATTTTTTTGTAAACAAACAAAGAACGGATATAGATAGGACCAATTCTTATTATTTTCACTGGAAAAAGCTTAGTAATTAATTAAAGAGGAGGTAAAATAGAAGTGGTATTGGTAAACAATAATTAGAAATTCACCTTTCGCCACTTTAAATTCACATAAAAAATAGCCAAATTATATGCAGATGACTTTTGAAACGATAAACATTTAAATTTAAAAGCAATTTAATTTGCAACGTAATCAGTCCTATGGCATAGCCGAGAACAATATTTTGTGTACCAAACTTTGACTTTGAGACAAATTTGTTGGATAGTTTATGACATTTTCTTCACTAGTAAAATAAAATTTTCACTGAGCGCCATAAAATTAAACGAAACTCAAATGGATATTGAAAAGCGTATGTTTCGATACGGGTGTGCAAAAAAATCTTTATTTTATACGTAAATTACAATAAATTTAAACTTTTTCAATTCTAAAAATCTCCATTATTTTAGTGTTTTTTTTAGAGTAACACAATTTCACTTCTTATTCGTAACACTTTACTTGATCATTAACTAAACCTAATATTTAAATTAAAATTGGAGAAATTAAATAATACTCAAAATTCCTTTGATTATGTTTAAGTTAATACTTTCACCGTTCTCTAGCGATAATAGCCTAAACCGCGGGGAAAAAACTGAGGAGCTTGCTTACGAATACAGGGCCAAAGAATTGATTTACTCTTAGGGAATCTGAACTAACGGGTTAAGACTTTTCTTTACTATTTGTTTTTAGTGTATTTCTAGTCAATTAAAAACACCTAGGCTATAAACGGATCTAGACAATTCCTTCCGCCAAGGTCTCAAACCTTGGGCTTTGAGAAGTTAGTCGAGTGCGGGTAATGTATGCAATTTATTAATATCAGTTATAATTTTAAAAAAAAACTGTGAAAATAATATACTACACATATTAAACTTAATGTATTTAAGTAGTATTCAAAATAATTAAAAGCCTCTTCTAATATATCGAGAACAGATATTTGTTTTTAAAGAAAAAAGTTTTTGCGAAGGGTTGAATGCTGTCGAACTGTGGTCAACTTCTTTAAAACTTTTGTTGTCTTGAAAAGCAAGCAACTATTAATAGCATACATATAGTAATTTTAAATATAACTCAAAACTTACAACAAGCAAACAAATTAACTAATTGAAAAGCAATCTCATCTCCATCGTTCGTTTCGCTTGATTGATCACTCCATCAATATATTACGGCTTTTACAAGACTGTCTAAACAAATACTCCCGAGAATGAAAATTAAGTATATAGACTCTGATTTGGATTTCAATATACATCAGTATGCAGAATTAATTATTTAAAAATCCATCATGTGATTAATTTGTTTCGAAATTCAAATCATTTAATCAAAAGATTACCATATGAGAATTTATAAGAAATTCGTCCTTTATGAATGTGATTAATTACTTTTTAAGATTATTGGGAGTTTAAAGACAAAATTTAATTTATGTTGAGATTATTTGATGAAATAATGATAAAATTAATAATATTTATTACCGCCCTTAGGGCCTTCCTTGTTTCACAGTTTTGTACTTCATTGGCAAATTTTATTATGTGTCGTCTTGATTTGATTAAATATACTATTTTAATAAATAAATATTTTACGGTTTGCACAACACTTTTTGAACAAAATTAAGCACAAAATATCGATGATATTATTGGCTTTATAAGTTATATTTATGGGTTTTCATAAACACAAATTTCAATACTGGTCTCTCTCCAAATTTGAGTGAAACTGTATTAACTATTATAATATGTTAATTAGAATAAGTATATATTTATAATGTAGTGGTCGGATTATATTTAATTCAAAACTCGTTTATTTTAGTTATTTCTTATAAAGAAAATTTGTTTTACATATTTTTATGGAAATTTGCCTCATGGCATCGATCACCCTTTTTTAATGGAACCGTTAAATTCTAGTTTTCGTAACAACTACAGTTTGTAGTCCTGCCCTATTACCTTGTTTTTTACAATGTCTGTTACAGCTTATGTAAATGGCTACGCCTAGTTTTTTCTTCTTCTAAATTCCAGATTCGTTCACCTAGATCGTTATGCGTCTTTGATTGAACTGTGCGCCTGGTTTTAAATTATTCCGTCCTATTATTGTACATTTTTATTACAGCTCATGCCTAAAAATATTTTATTCTTTGACACGTTTTGTCTTCACTTTTGTCTTGCATCTGACTGCGATTTTTTCACTTTACATCCAAGGACAGACTCACGTGACTAGAATCGCCATGTATTAATAAGTGTTGTCCTATCTTTTTACCTTATCGTGTATACTGTGGTTAAGTGGCTGGGCCACATTATACGAATGCCTGAAACATCAACGGTACGCTGAGCATTGGAAGCTAAACCTGGTGGCAGGCGAAGAAGAGGAAGACCGAGAAGAAGATGGTTGGATGCAATTGAGAAGGAACTCAGACTTATGGGGGATACGAGTTACCGAACTACGGCCCTGAATAGGGACATCTGGAGACAAATTTCGATGGACGCATTGGCTCACTCCGAGCTGTAAAAGTCAGAATATACTGTGTTACAGTCCTAGACGTTTTCTTTTAAGTCAGTGTATTTAAAAGGTCTTGCTACGTTTGCTCTACTCTCAAGACTACTGCTTATTCCTAAGTGAATAATGTACGGAGCATTGTTTAAATATGTTTACTTACGCTTAGGGTCTAAATACTATTGGTGTGATATATTTCCGCAAATGGATCACTTTACCGGACGAGTACAAAGTTGATAATTAAAAAAAACCTACAAAATATCGCTACTTTACATTTGTGTTAAAATTTTAGGCAATCCTTAACTAATTTTGCAAAAATTATTAAATTTTAATATTTATGCTATAACCGTTTAATAACAAAATTTGCTGATTAATTAAAAATATCACAATTTTGTTCAAACTTTCACTCGAAAATCGTTATTATGGTTTGCTTATTTCGTAATTTATATTACAAATATAAGTTTTTACAACGCGATGACGAATTACTTTATAACTTACAATTTAGTGATTTTACTGTATATAAAAGGTTTATAACCTTAGATATTATTTTAATATATCCATGTTTTTAATACAAAGAAAAAAAGAAACCTGTAGTCCAATAAACTTCTTCAATGTACTAAAACAATTTTATGAATATTAAATAATTAATAACATTTATAAACTTTAAAACCTTTCACAGTTATGTGCTGATTTCAAATTTAATAATCATATTTAAATTGATATACAGAATATTATTTCTAAATAAATCACAATCACTTGAAAACAAACTAAGGTGAATTGAATAACCCGACAATGTGAATAATCCACTTAATTCTAATTAAGATCCTTTTGCACTTCCTTTTTGAAACCCACATTAACCCAAATAAGACACAATTCCGCAAATAAATATGACGATTGACTGTATTTATCTAATCATTATTCACACATCACTTCACATAATTATAAATATTAGATATAACTATGTCTTCTTTAAATACTTTTCCATTTTAATTACTTTTTTAAGTTATAAATTTTACTTTCCACTTTTAATTTAACTTTCACTTCTATACGAGTAACGCAAGTAATTAAAAAATTCTTATAAATCACGGAAATTCATACAAACAAGACACTGACCAACTTAAAATAACAAATTGTATTTCAGGAAATATAAACAAAATCAACGAACTGTGCCAAGAGAAAGACTTGTAGGCGCGTGGTCCAGACGTCGAGACCCGACTGACAAAACACCAATCCCGAGAGTGCCAAACGAGACGGAGATGATGACTGAATCATTGGCGATGATGATTTCCCCATGATGAGAAAGGAGAAATTTTGAGAAAGCAAACATCATTGAATGGTGAAAATTCTAAACAGAATGAACAATTTAGATTTCGTTCAGGAGATAGTTATAAGAGTTGCTGGATAAAACGTTATTCATGGATGGTATTGACAATCCTTTGAATCATAGTGACTTGTGATAAAGTCGAATTTTATGAGTTAAAGTGAATTAGTTTTGTTAAATAACATAAAAAAGATAATTTCTGGAAGAGACCATCATTGGGGAAAAATGAGAGATTTTAGATGAAATAGTAATATTTTCTGGCTTATAGTAATATGCTCATGTCAACTTCATTCATACAATTATTGGGACTCACCATCCGTCCTTTCGACTAGTGTAAATTTAATACAAACACAAGATTTAACGAAAGAATCTTTCATTTTAATAAAATTTACACAAGACGGAAGTCGAGCGAGCCCCAAAAGTAATGGAATAATAATCAAAACGATTATACAATATTTTATCGTATGTCATAATTCTATGTAATTCCAAATAATTTATAAATATCTTTAATTAATTTGTTTTTGTGTACCCAATTGAAATATGTATTTGATTTTAGGTTATTTCGATACAAGTCGTGAAATAGAGGTCATTACAGCACGAATGTATTTTGACGAGTGCTGCAAGAAAAAATAGGTAAATGAGAGCTGTAGTAAACTATTTCAGACGGTATTTTGTGTAATTGTGAAAAAATACTAGTTAATTGATAGTTACTAATAAAATCGTTAGAAATGGGTGTTTCACATTGTGGAACAAGTAAGACACAGTCTAATCAAATTAAAGAGAGAACCATCACTTAAATAAATCTGAATTTATTGAAGAGAAATACAAACATTCCCATCTCATTCTAAAAAACTTTATCGACAATTTGTAGAGATTGGGTTATGACAACAATATGTAATTTCAGTAAATTAGTGACTATTTGCGTGCAAATTATGAAATATTACCGCAAATTCTTTACAGCATCCGTGGGTTAAAAAGAGTTTACTTTTCGACACGAAATTACACAAAATAATTTAACAATTTCAGTGGAGTTGTCTGGTATAGATCGTACCTGGGCGCTTAGTTTGAGAACCTTTAAAATCTATAAATATTTTTTTTAAATTGATTGTAGAAAGTATAATACAATTCAAATAGATTTTAAAAACAAAAATATACACTAAATTTGTTGTAATCGCATATTATCAACTATATATACAATTAATCCGTCATATAGTCAAGTGGTTAGCGCCCTAGCTTCCTCCCCGGAGGTCATTGTCGAGTAATTCGCAATATCAATTGGTAAATTAATGGTTATCAATTTGTAGTGAACATTGAATTAAAGAGAGGTTCGAATTATGGAAGTTTTGAATTATCGACAGACGACTGTACTAATAAAATTTTACCATATACTTTAATTTCCAATGTTTAGAAAACTCTTTTAAGAAAATAATCAAAAGAACTTTCAAGTCAACTTTAATATTCAGATAACACGTGCTATAACCTCAAGACATTACTAATTCCCAATTATTAACTTGGAAAATCTGGTTAACCATCGTTTTTGTCGATTTTCTCTCTCTACTTCCAGCATTAATGTTGTTCCAAAACTCGACCATAATTATGAATTCCGAAGTAATCAATGTTTGGCTGCTTCAATTAATCAAATACCATCAACCCAGCCAATTTAACAGAAAATCAATCATTGTTTGACCTTTGAGTACTTGTCAATCATCGACCGGATTCTTTCCTTTGTTCCTCACCCACTTCCTGTTCCGCAAACCATATGCCAATATTTCGCTGTTTAAATATCATAATCAACAGCAGCTGTTTATGATGAAATGAAGGTTTCAATAGAAATTGTTCAAATAATTAGAAAAAATTCCAATATTTTAAAGAAAATAATTTTTTTAAAGAAATTTTTACAAATATTTTCTTTAAGATAATAATTTTAAATAATTTTTAATATATTTTGTATTTGGTAGATTGTGTTATAGAGCTTATTCAGTTATAAATATATAAATAAGATTATTATATCGATGCATGATAACGAATCAACAGGTGTGTGGTAGAAAGCCATACGCTACTCCTCGTATATCACCCTAGCTCTCCTTTCCTATCACAATTGCTGGTCCTATTATTATATATAGTAGTTAAAAATTACTTTTATGTGATGAGATAGGATATAATTGTTTATTAAACTCATCATTCGGCGCAGCACACAAGGTCAGTATGGGCCTAGCCACTTTTGAGGAAACTTTTAATGTTAGTAATTTGACAGTTAACATGTATTAAGTCAGTGAATGATGATATAGGGAAAGAGGATAGGGTTAGTTGGGGATAAATAGTTATTTTCGTTTCAAGACGGTTTAAGTTTCGGTTTTCAAGAAGGAAGGCTGTTTCCGCTAGGAGACGAAGTCGACGACGCGAATAGTTTTCTTCAAGAAAACTAAATTAGACGTCGAGAAATAAATGCTATTTTTCCTAATTCTCATTTGTAAAATAGCACAAAAACTAATTCAATATTTATATGGGAAACATTGAAACATAACTTTGAATGACTTCTGTCAATAATTCACAGTAACTGCCCTAAATGAAATTGTTTTGTGGTGTGAAATGGAATTCTTGCAAATATAATTTTTTAATACTTATCATATTAAATGATATTTAGAATTTAAATTTGATATAATTTCAAGTTTATTCAAAAATATGACGTCACTGCTAAAATAAGAAGAATAAGTCGAATGATAAGTTGTATTTGTGAATGGAGTTGTATGTTTTCATTTCTATAGTACTTTTTTCATGCCTGTATTCATTCAGTTGATGATATTATGTTTCATTTAGAAAAGTTTTACTTTTTATTGAAGCATTAATTAATGAAAACAAGTACTTTTATATCAAAATTGGGAAAAAGTTAGTAAGTTAAATATTCGATTTGTAGTAAGTTTTTACCCCTATTCATGAGTAAAAATTACAAAACTTATAGGGCGATATTTTACAAAATCATAATTAATAAATAAATTATAGCTTAGCGTCGATAATTATAACAAGTAGGTGAAGAATTCACTCCAGAGCCAAAGACACCAATGCTTTCCAGATCTTAACACAATCAGCCCTCCAGATTCGTCGGCCCCCAACATTACAATTTAAGTGGGCTCAGAATAAATGTAACGAGGTCCTGAGTTGAGTCAGATATTCTCCAGCCTTCTTAAAGGAATTATTTATAATCGTAACTATCTTTAAAGCAGGCGATGAACAAATCTTGTTTTCACAAAGCCAAATAAAAATTATTTTTTCTAATTTTCGATAAAAAAAACAAAATTAAATCGAGTTCCTATTACAATAAAAATGAACATGACTTTTATCTAAGGTGGGTACAAAAATCTCTTTAATCAAAAACTTTAAGCACAACAAATAATTTAAAATTCCGCTTAAAAAAAATCAAACAATAACCCAAACCATACGCCTACTTCATTACATAAAATATTTTAGTAAAAATTTTAAAAAAATATCCTTAACAATTTAAAAATATAATAAATACGTTTTAATAACATAATTAAGAAATCAAAACCATAAAACTTGAACTGTCACAATCTTAAATGTAATTACAGTTTTTAATTTATTTTATGTCATTTTGAATAATCTGCAAATGATTTATACTTCCAAGTTTGTTTGCAATATAATGGATGATGATTTTTGCCATAATTTAATTGTGTACAATTAATGGCGAAATAATATTCAAAGCAAAGTTTGAGCCTAATTAATTTCAATGAATTTTCCATTGGGAAATAGAACTCCGGAAAAGAAATGAAAGGAAAAAGATTTAGACAGAAACTCGCCGGAAGCTATCGGAATGGACCAGAAATCTTGATATAATTATTATTAAAACAATTGTATGTATATTCATAAACAATGGCCTAACATTTCTAAACATTAAGGGAAAATAACAGATTGAAATAATAAATAAGTTTCATATTCCCTGTTTTTGAATGATTTTAAAAATAAAAGAATTTTCAATTTAAAAAAATTGTCTTTGTTTCCGCTTAGTTTTAAAATTTCAAAAACATTGTTTTAGGGCTTTCAATTTTGATATTGTACCAATTGGATATTCAAAGTAATAAATTCATTCAATAAACCTGACCTTCTCTCAAACAATGATTCTAAAATAATTTTAAAAGCAATAAATTTAGCCAATACTTTACGATATCTTTCAAATAAATCCTGCATTTTACAAGCATGTTCTTCTACTGTTTTGACTTTGGGTTAAACTTGTATTTGCCCTTCAACCTCATCAGTCAATAATTAGTTCTCGACTATGCGAAATAATTGCATTAAAACAAAGTTTGTAATTACATTTCCAAGTACAAGTGGTAGTTACTTCATATGAATTCATATAAAAGAACAGAAGATCCATTGAAGAAAATATAAAAATAAATGTTGTATTCTTTTTTATGCATAAAATAGATATTTCTGTTTAAGTGTTTGTTCTATTTTAGACGGTTTTAATCATTGATAAATAAATTTTGACAAATCAAAGTATGACCTTTAGCAAAGACTGACAAATTAGTTATTTATACAACAAGGTCAATAAGAGATAAGACATTAATAAATACAAGGGTTTTTAAAAGTCACGAGTGTATAGAGTGTTTTAAAGAAGTCCCGAGTGTTTTATAATACTTATCGACTGCGTTTTCTTACCAAATTAAGTGCATTTTTAAAATGAAATAACAAATATTAAATATATCTTGCTCTGTTCCACACCAATATAAATTCTATACCAGCCTTTGATGCTTAAAAATCGGTGCCAGTCTATGTTAGTTTTCCTGTTTTAGTATTTCATTTAACATAATTTTTTTTGCACCAATCACTGAATTTAGAAAAAAAATTCATAAACCGTTTTTGATTTCTCATGTGTTATAAAACGATTTTGACT
The DNA here is from genome assembly GCA_001014945.1 of Clogmia albipunctata. Lineage (NCBI taxonomy): Eukaryota > Metazoa > Arthropoda > Insecta > Diptera > Psychodidae > Clogmia > Clogmia albipunctata. The sequence continues at coordinate 11,017 of JXOV01001040.1, read as the reverse complement.
TAAAAAAATTTAAGTACCAAAATATCAATTTAAAAAAAAATCTAAAATTCATAAAATTATTTAGTGTAATTTCAGATATGTAGTAATAAGAAATAAAAATAAACTATTCCCACGACATTCCTTTGCGGAACTATTGGTAGTCTCAACCTCAACCATCGGGTGTTAGACTTTTTTAGACTATTTGTTTTTTTTCAGTGTATTATAAGTCAGTTGATAGCACCTAGACCAGTTGTAAACGGATTCAGTCAATCCACCAATTTCATTTATTTGTTTGCGCCATTACTTATTTTTATAATACGCTATGAATATTATTTCGCAATGTTATTGATATATACAATTGGAAACTTTTTCGGAAAAATATCTGCCCGGGATTTGATGTAGTAATATTCACTGTTAATACTAACTTCTTAATTTGATTTTAAATAATATATCTCCGTTATTTGTTTCTCTATACAAACACAAAAATGTATGAGTAAGGGACAACTTAATCAGAAATGAAAATCAAAAACTTTTCAAAAGATTATTTCAGACTGTTTAAAGTCTTGTTTCAAACACAGGCGATAATCAATAATCAACTACCCTATCACCGTTCGTGATTTTAAAGTTCTTGGCGTTAAATAAAATCAAACTTATCTTCTAAATTGTTAAAAAAATCATTTTTTGGAGGCATTCTTAAAAACTGAACTGATTGCAATATAATTTCCAACTTTTATATTTATTATTTTTATAAAAATGATTCAACTTTGTTGTATTCAATATTGAAGATAGAGAAAATAGAACATTTAGGGAATAATCTTATTCTTTTAAAATAGAACGAAGAGAGTTAAACAAAGGAGCTGGACAACCGCTGTTTTGGTGAAAGTGCCGGATGCTGAATTAGGGTTGTTTTGCTGCTGGCAACAATTCAAAGGGTGCTCTTCGGTAATGGCGTTAAATCGGATTCCCTTAATTGAATAAATCATAGAAGCTCGGAAATGGACGGAAATTGTATTACTGGCAATTATCGAGACTAAAAGTTTGGAAGAAACCTTTGAGAGCCGTCAGATACAGATTTGTTTCGAAAAAGGGATAAATACAAGGATTTCAAAATAAATGTTTAAATATTTTCTAATATATTTTTATACATATTATCTCTCTTAATTATTTTAGTATTGTCCACGTACTAAGTTTGATATTTTCACTTCATCACTTTTATCAATCAAGATAACTTCTAAGCAAAGAAAGAAATATTGCAAAAAGTAAACATATAAATAAATGTTAGCTTATAATAATATAATTTATTCAAATTTAAAGAACAGATAAAAAAAATCAATTCATCAAATTCTTTTGAAGTACAAAACAAAGTATTCCGAAATAGATATAAAAATAAATTGTAAAATAGAAGTAATTAATAAAACAACCGTTTCATTTTTAAACAATTTAAAGATTCGTCGAAAATATCATTAATAAGTGTTTCAGAAACGTGACATAGCATATTGGAAATGGATTTCTAAATCCTATTCTCTGTAAGAGCAAATATGGTTAGAGGAAAAAACACACATTTGAAATGAAATTTCTTTGATCTCATCAACTATTCTATATAAAGAAAATTCTATTAACACGAAACCAAATTGAGTTCAATTGCTTATCCAGAGAGTGTAAATAATCCTCTTAATTAGATCATTTTATACTATTTGTCGAAACCCACATAATCTTAAGACAATTGATTTTATTTATAACACTATTATCCCATTCTTATGGCAGAAGTTTCACTATCTCTAAATTTTTGTACATAACAATTTTTAAGAGAATATTCAAATTAAAATCACAATGGTTAACTGTTTTATAAAGCATAGATTATCAAGAACTTATACAACTGCGAGAAAATTAATAGCCCATCTAGCAGGGTCTTATTGGTCTAAAATAGGTATTTTTTTAACATACAGTGTTAAGTTATATTCGGATTATATTAGCACTGACACATGTTCCTATCATTTAAAATATAATTTATAATTAAGGCTAGATTAAAACTGTGTTAGACGGGCTATTTATTTAATCGCAGTTGTATATTGTGACGGGCGCAGATCCAATGACAGTTTTTGCGACGACTTCTTCCCGGCATATTCGATTCCCCGGTATTTCTCTTCAGGCCCCCTCGACTGGGTTTGCGTCGAATAAGCATCTTTCATTTTTGCAAAGCGCTATGAGCGCTGATTTAATTGTAATACTTCAGTATATTCTCAGCCGTAAATAAATTAACATCCAACTGTCCGTCGCGAGTTTAATTTACACGAACACACACACAGCACTTTTGCCTCAATTGATTCAACGCCTTTTTAAGGAACCATTAAGATTTCAGATCGATGTGATCGAGAAATCGGCGACCGAAAAAATATCGTTATCCAGTGAAATTTCTTTGCCGTAAGTTTATACAATTAATTCTTGTGATTATTTTTAGTTCCCATTTAATTCAAAGAATAAAAAATTAAAGTAAATTTTAATAAAGAATAACTAAAACATTCCCTTGAAACAAAGTTGTTGGACCTTTAATTGCACAAATTATGCGATATTATGGCACCAAGTTATTCAATAATATAAATTCGAATATAAAAGTGTTCAAAAATTTTTGAACATTTTGAAATTATTTGTTTAAGAATTTATCTTTGTGGATATCATAATATTTTGTCCATAGCATCCAAACATGTTTTTGATTGCCTTGAAAGTAGTTTGGTCTCTGACTATTGACAGTCACTATTAAACAAATTAACCAATCAGTAACTAAATTAGCTGAGGTTTAAAAGAATATAAAAATAGTCCAACAATATACGCTGTGCAAGCAAAGTAAACACATTAAGTAATTGAAATGCACTCTCTTGTCTTTCATCATTACACTTGATTGATCACTTTATCGATAAATAACCTATTTCATTGATTGTCCAACACTGTCTAAACAAATACTCCCGAGACAGTGATGGACTCTAATCCGGATTTAAACAAACAAAAATGGTTATTCATTGAAACTCTCATTTAATTTTAGAAAATTATCATGCGCCAGATACACGCACAGCTCACTAAATTCATACAAAAAAGAACCGCTGACTTTGTTTCAACAAAGTCAGCGGTTCTTTTTTGTATGAATTTAGTGAGCTGTGCGTGTATCTGGCGCATGATAATTGTTTGAAATTTACCGCACAATGGAAAGATTATCATTAATCACTTCTTCGATAAGTACTTAATGGTCGTGATAATAAATTTGTTTATTCGATTATGATAGGTTTAAAAGCTTTCTGGCTTGTTTGTAAATTTAAGAAATGGAAAGTAGTCGAAAAAATTTCTTTGATCTCTTTATCCGTTTTCCACTGAAGAAAATGAGCAATAGAAAATTACACTCACTTGAGTCCAAATTGAGTTCAATTGTATACTCAAACGATGTGAATAATCCACTTAATTAGATCCTTTGGCACTATTTGCAGAAACCGAGAGACACAGATTCACTTGATTCGAATAATAACACTGCAATGAAATTCAATTCAAATTTACACTTCATAGAACATCACTTTAGTCACTTTAATATTTTCTTTTACAAACATATCTGTAAACAATTTTTACATTTTCACCAATATTTTCGCAATAAAAATTAGCATGTCAAAACACTCATATTATTACAGGGGATTAAAAAATAACTTATTTATGAACTAATCCACGTAAAATAGAAAAATAGAAAAAGAAAAGAATTTTTTAGAAAAGAAGTCCAGCCAATGAAGTCAAGTGAAAGACTTTTCCCATTCAACCGGTTCAACTTTCGAGACCCAACTGACTAGACATTGCAATCTACTCAGTGATGAGGACTGAATCAATGACGATGATGATTTCCCCACGATTTAAGAGAAGAGAATGTTAAAGGAGATTCATCTAAATTGTGAGTCATTTCCCAAATATCTCTAAGCATAGGAAAATCTCCAATCTCTGTTTACATTTGACAAGATGAAAACTTAGAACAAGAGTACTCATTGGCGACATGTGGAAGAATTTAGCATAGCTATTTCAAAATAAATACACATTACGTCATTTATTATATTTGTGGTACAGGATACATAAAGAAAAAAATGAATGGGAAACAATATTTTTGTCACACAAGAGAGTATAGATATTTTATGCATGTTGGTTAAATAAAAGCGATATTATCATACTTATATTTGTTCTGTCATAGTCGTTTTTACAGCATAAGTGTTTTAAAGAAGCCTTTAAAACACTAGCATCTTTTCTTTTATTTTTAAAGTGTGACGTCAGTGATAAAAGTCCTTCAAATTTGTATGCACACCAGATCTATAGTGTATGGTTTACCTAAACTAGACGATAGTTAGTTCATCGGCTCTTTTATTTCCAAATATTCCTAAATGACCGGCACCCAACACACAGTTTCTCTGTTGCGTATCGACAGGTCTTGGAGCGTATTAAAGCACTCTTGACTTAATTGCAGCTTGACTGTCGGAATGGATTATAATTCTCATACCCTTTGGCGTTTTTTGAATACCTATATCAGCACACTTCGTGATTGCTTTAATTTCACCCTGAAACACTGTAGGCCGATTCTTAAGGATTCTGATATCCTGGTATTTGGACCATATATCTCAATACCAGTTAGGCCTTTTTCAATCTTAGAACTACCTGTGTACCATATTAGAGAAAAAGGGGTTTCTATGTTCATGTATCTCAGACCAAGCAAGATTTTTTATAATTATGGGTTAATTTATACAATATTTATTTTGGTGTAAACACGGTCGAGAAGCATTATTAAACTCATGACCTGCCGGGTCTTTTTTAAAACACTCGTTACGGTCGTGGTTTTAAAAGACGCTTAGGTTTAATAATGTCTTATGTTATCGAAGCTAATCAATCATATTTCGGTTATCGCAGTGACCGAAAAGATTTTATTTTAGGAATATCTAATATAAATTTTTTAACAGTTCTTTTTGAAATTTAATGGGTTTTATTAGTTCTATAAAAGTCAATTATTTTTAGTAATGCACACACCTTCTTTTTAATAATTAAATAAACAGCTAAAACTTTTAACAAATACTCGACAAAAAATAACCAAATGAATCCTCTTATAACATTAATAAAATCCCCGAATTATGACTCAAAGATATTGTGGGTGAGCTTACAACCCACCTCTACATTTGAAGGTTACATGCTAATTAAATTACATAAGTATGAAAACAATTGAAAAGTCAACGAGCTCATCTTTTAAATGTTAAACATCACATTAATAAATTAAATTTATTTTTTCGCAGAATTGAACGTTTATTTAACCGTCTCAACTAGCAGCAATAGGTCTTGTTACTCGTAAATTTTAAATAGCAGGCATCTGCATTTTGATACGATAAATATTTATATTTATACGTTTCAATAAACTCCAGGTAATTATTTTAATTTTTCAGAAGTCTTTGTTTATGTATTTCAATCAGCAAAAACTATTGAATGGATATTAATTACAAGTACATTTTTATGGGAAAAAATTCCTGCTTCTTAACAGAAATGTTATGTTAATAAAAGAACAAAACTTTAAAAATTTTATTTAAACTTTGACGTACTTTATGTTTCTCATAGAAAATTTTGAATAAAAAAGTATTTATTTTTTCATTGTTTTACGTGGCTTAGAAAAGAAAAAATAAATTTAATCAAATTTATTTAAAGGTCAGTGCAAGAAACGGTCAATTTATGTAAATATTTTTATAATTTAGAAACAAAACATAAAAACATCACATTTTATATATTCGACTCTCTCTCAGATTACGGTAATGGATTTGAATTGGAGAGTTCTGTTGCTATTATTCAAATATTAGTTATGCCGGACAAATAATATTAATGAAAAGGTTTATCTAATTTCATTGTTGGAGCAAAGGATATAAAATTCCTAAACAGTGAAACTTATATGCACCCCGATGCAAGAAGTTGAATACAGTCTTTTTATTGAATTCAACCATCAATATTTCAGGTATTATCCAGTATTTTTAAAAAATCCTTTGGCAATAGGATTAAGGGGTTCATTGAGAGTATAAATATGAAAAAATATTGAAATTGGGCTCACCATAGCTACTTCTAGAAAATTAAAATCAGCAAGGCGCCATTTTGGCCCCTGGAAAAACGCTGCAGAAAGTTGAATACACTCCCGTTTTTTTTGTGGGTTACTGTTGCTGGTTTCGGGTTTTAAGTATTAGAAACTATTGAAAATCTATTCCTTTTGAATTAAATGGCTTTAAAACAGTATTTATTTTATTTAGAAATACACTTTTATTGATAAATATGGGGAAAATTGGATTTCAAGCAATTGAATAAAAATGTATATAATTTGTAAAAATAACACCAAAAGCACTCAAAATACAAAATTCTAATAATTTACAATAGATTTATTGAAATAATTGTACAATTTATTGCGCAGATTGCACTGCAAAATAAATA
>JXOV01001039.1:706-17838 GCA_001014945.1 Clogmia albipunctata | reverse complement strand
TTTAAGCTACAAAAATGCATAAAGAATATTAAAATACCACGGGTAACCAAATTCAGGCTAGTTTATGCTTCATAAAAAGTCTGTTTTGCAATTATGATAAATTTGGGATTTGAGCGAAAAAACTTTTATAATTATTTTATGCCAATCATATTTTCAATAATAATGCCTATTTTCAAGAATACCGAAAACTATTGATTGTAATAAATTGTTAAACAATTAAATCCTTATTGTGATTATCGTCTGTATGTCTACATCGGACTCTTCAATTTTTTGAACATGGTGTTCGAACACCGAACGAAAAAGGTCGCTGTCCTACTAGATGGTCTAATCAGATGCTGAGGACCGAGAAAAATGGAAAATTGTAATTGAACGAGCAAGATATACACGATCCCTAGACATGGTGCAAACAACGAGAGAGAGGGAGAGAGAGATGGTCAATGTATCCAAAGACAAAGTGATACTTACTTGTTTGTATCACTTCNATGGTCTAATCAGATGCTGAGGACCGAGAAAAATGGAAAATTGTAATTGAACGAGCAAGATATACACGATCCCTAGACATGGTGCAAACAACGAGAGAGAGGGAGAGAGAGATGGTCAATGTATCCAAAGACAAAGTGATACTTACTTGTTTGTATCACTTCAAAATACACTGTGAATTAAGGTTATAACCGCACTTATTCTTCCTAGGTAGCTCTGGAACTAAAAGCTGGAACTTTAAATTTACACACAATATAGTATATCTCTTAACAGATAACAGAGTTGCAAATACTTTAATTTTGCTAAAAATNTTTGTAAATCCTTGAATTTTGCGAAAAATCGAAAAACCACATATTTCGTATGGGTCATCATTATAACCGCACTCCCTNATTCTTCCTAGGTAGCTCTGGAACTAAAAGCTGGAACTTTAAATTTACACACAATATAGTATATCTCTTAACAGATAACAGAGTTGCAAATACTTTAATTTTGCTAAAAATCGAAAAACCACATATTTCGCATGGATCAGCGTTATAACCGCCCCACCACTTATTCTCCACTACGGAGCAATATTAATATATTTCTATTATCTATTAATGAGGGTAGTATATAGACTTCATTATTGAACATTTAAGAACAAAAAATGTTTATTAATCTAGTAACGAAATAATTTTAAAAACTAAATCAATGTGATCTAAAAACTACAAAGAATTTAGCTCATATTAAAAACTGACACAAATATTAAATCCAATTTATTTAAATATTTGAATGAATTAGTAATAACCTGGTATTGAAGCCCCCATTCTTTTGGGTCATTTAAACTTTAATATAAAAACAAAGTATTCCTTATCCATATTAATGAATTTTTTAAACGAATTATTCATATTAAAGTCAACTAAAAAAGTAAATACATAAGATCAGGTTAAACGATCATCATATTTTCAGGTCAAATGATATTTAAATTACTAATCCAATAAAAAGTATCCACAATATTTGGCAAAAACCTTATTTGATTATTAAATGGTTTTCTTTTTATTGGCAGTATAAAATTCTTATAGCGGTTAATGAAGATAAAAAAGTGCGAAAAAACCTTCCAGAAACTGTTATCATTAAGCAGTGACGTATTTCGAAATGCAGAACTAAAGGAAAAAGTTAATCAATATGTATAATCTGGACCTAAATCTCAAATGTTTTTTGTTGTTTATTGAAATTTAAATGGGAAATTACTTATGCTGATTATTCAAACATGTTTTTACTGGGTATAATATCAGTAGGTCTCTTAGTTCCGCTAGAAAAGTCTGTCACACCGAAATCAGTAATTTGCAGGTAACGAAGCACGATCTCTGGCGAAATGCTTTTTAGAAAGAAGAAATTATCAATTTAATGATTCTATTTTTTCCCCGGTCTCATTTAGAGTGAGAAACTTTGTGACGTGGAAAATTCGGACTATAATTCTCTTTCTGAGTGTCTGAGTTTGAAAAAAGGTCTAGCCTAGGCTTTAGTTTAAAAGTGAGATTGATAGGAATTGGTTTTAAAATAGATCTTGTCTAATTAAGAAGAATTTTTTAAATCAAACTATAAATAAATCCACAGAAATAGAAATTAAAGGCAATTTCTTAATTTTTTATATAACAACGCGAAGAAATTTAACAAACGGTATTTATCTCAAACAAAAACTGGTTTTTCATTATTTGGAGACGTAAAATGTCTCTTTTCTGCTTCAATAAAAATTCAGACTTCAAATTTAACATTTTGTAAGATACCAAATTTTGTACATGAAGCTGATGTGATAAGTTTGTTAAAAGCAAGAAGAAACATAATCTGAATTTTAATTTTTTATAATTTTTTCTTATTTTTTTAAACATCTCACAACATACTGTTGAAATTAATATCAGTCTCTCAATTTTTTATTTTAATAGATCATATACGATATAAGTAGATTTTTACCGTAATTAAGAGTTTCACAGTTCCTCAAACCCATTTCCTAAACTCGTTCTCTCCTGGGAGATCTTTTGTTAATGATTCTTATGACTTATGGAAAAAATCCATTCCTGAATTACCAATAGCTGTCAATTGATAAAAAAGGAACGTGTATTTTATTTATTTGATCAAAATTCTACAAATTTCTATTTGCAAAGTCGATGTTAAGAAAAAATGCCCTACTGGGATCTTATATCAAAATTACTCATTTTAACATAATATCGATTTCAAGAGCAATTTGTGAATATTTCTACCAAAAGGAACGCATTCCTGAATTCGCCCAGAAGTTTTTGCTGTAACTAATAAACATTGCATTGGAAGATTTAAACAGTCGTCGTCTGGGGATATGAACATAATGACAAGGATGGGAACATGCTTCTAGATTGGGTGGAGATTTTTTATATAAAATTTTTATTTTGCTAAAAAATGTCTTGACATATTGTTGTAATTAAATGGATTTCTCATACGATATCAAACAAATAAATCGAAATCTACATACGAAATCTAATGGTATCATATGGAATGTGATCCTGATATTATTATGAGAGAACTTTTCTGGGCCAATCAGAATAGTTCAGTTTAAATAATGTAAAACACAATTTTAAGTTTTACTCTACAAACACTTTATTCTTTTGCAATCATTCTAATCTCTTCAATAACTTTCCAAACAAAATACAATGATAATAATTCAAGTTTCAAATTAAAACTGATTTCTGATCACTAGACACCAAAATTTATTATAAAGGTTATGGAGTGCTTTAAGAAATTTCATGATATAAAATAGCACCATAATAAAAACTTAATGCCATTTATAAATTGCATTTTTAAAACTGTTCTCTAATCTTTATAGTAAAAATTTAATTGAAAAAATTGATTTTTTTTTAAATATTTGTTTTTACGAACGGAACACACGCGAATAAGGAACTGTATATAGTAGTAATTAAATAAAATAAAGTTTTAAATTTTCTCTTCTGCATTTTCGAAATGTAACGAAAGTATATTTTATATGGTTATGTTTACCACACGTGCATCCTCTTACAAAAATGAAAGATATATAAAAAAAGGAATTGACGTCAAAGGGTCCTGTTATCAAAAATTTCTCCAAAAAAGCAATTTCAAGTAAAAGGAACAACTGTTAAATGGAGTTTGTTTTCGTCGTCGGAGCTAACTGTGGATCATTGACGTACGAAATGACCTACCTCAAAGAGAACTACCTTCGGCAACAGGCAGCGCAGTGTAACAGTGAAGAAGAGTGGAGATTCAAGCTCTGTTGCGTTTAGTGGGTGGTTTAGTTGCGCTTGAAAGTGTTTTTGCATTGCTCTTGAACTCTGCAGAATTTTGCCACACTTGTTTTCTGTTTAAGAGAGGGGGAGAAGAGCACTTGAGTGTGACCGAAAAAGAAATGCATGAAGAAAAAACGGACTGCACACCGTTGCATTAATTGTTACTTCGAATACTCTATACTCAGCCTAATGCAATTACTTAATAATTTATAATTAATGCGATTTTTCGCTGTTATGCTGCTGATCAAAATACAATAAATTTTATTTAAATTTGCAATTTTATTGGGGTTTCTACATGTTGTTTTATTATATCTTAATTACACTCATTAAAACTCGGCTTTATGCACAAATATTACCCCTCTTCTCTCGGTTTTATTATCACTTTGGCTGTTTGAAATTGACGATTGGATTCGCCAGCGAAAGTAGAAATTTCCTCTGTTTAAATTTCTGTGCACAAAGACCTCGAAAAATTGGTATAGATCTTTTAATTATGATATTTTTATTATTACTACAACTTTTCTTTTCTTCGCCAAAAAAAAGTAAAAACATTTTCCCCGTGTTTATTATTATTAATTCTCTTTATTTATAATTATTAATTGACGTTTTGTTTGGCTTAAGATTTTTTACGGCCTCTCGTGAATTAATCTTAACGGCTTTATCGTCGAGGTGTTTGCCTGGGAAATTGACCAGCAACTTTGGCGGAGGAGTAGGTGGTGAATGGAGGCATGAAACAAAAAAACCGCTACCCCTTCTTTCTTCAGCAGACAAAAAATCCAAAACAGAATAAAGCTCATATCAACGAAAGGTAATTGAAATTATGCGGACCTTTCCAAATTCCCAGAAATTACCAGTCTTTATTTTACAAAATAATTTGGCTTTACTTTCACGGAGAAAGAAGAAGATCACGTATAAAAAACACCCGACTCTATGAAATCACTTAATGGACGAGCATTGTGGGCTTTTCAGCTGAATTTGCAGAAATTAATCTGATTTGATTGAAACCCGTAATTTGCGCTGATTACGGGTCTTTACCGAATATATTTATCAGCCATGATTGTTAGGCATTTACCATTCCACATTTTTTTTCTCTCGGTCTCCAGTGAAGATGATGGTGATGAGATGATTATTTAAATTGAGGAATTTGTAACAGACCGTTTGCCAAACAATTACCTTTTGTAAGTCTTCTCAATCTTCTACACACTGACCTAGACAACTATGCCCCGAAACAGCCAGTCTTATTTAATCGGCATCTCAGGTGTTTTTGGAAATCATGTTTAAGTAAATTGCCATCAATTGAACCCACCCAATTAATAGAATTAGGTGTTATGTCCCAACTAAGGTGGCCAGGCGACTTGAAGTAGTACCTATTTTCTTACCAATAGTTTTTTTTTTAATTTGACACATAAAATCATGATTTAACAACGAAAATGTTCCTGACATCTTTGAAGAGACGTTAATTAAAATTTCATCTTCGATTTCAAAAATCATTTGCCATATTTTCTGTTTATCATTTCACAAAGTGGTTGATTAGATTAAACGATCTTTGACTAATTTTAGCGTTTTTCACTTCCTCAGACCAATCTTTTATCTAGATCTGGAGAATTACTAAAAATTAATCTTATACGGTATTTTAATAACCAAATTTTATGACATAATAAAATTGATGACTATTGTTTTGGGTCTATATTTGGGTTTTTAATTTAATTTTTTATTGATTTTATACGTTATTTATTATTTTATTAATATTTTGAAGAATATGAGTCTAGACTATGAAATATGGTAAAGAAAAGATATATATTTTGTGACCATAGTCTGTTGTAATGAAGGAGTTTGAGTTAATTTTGAGGCAATTGCCATCTTATTAGTTTTAGATGTTTAGATAATTCTACTAAATCTATATGTATCTTACTTAATTATTTAAAATCTTACCAGATAAAAATAAATTGACCGTTAGTTACTTAGTAAGTTGAAATTGACAGTATTCTATTAATAATTTTTAAGTAAGTTACAGCGTCTTGCAATTTAAGTTACAACAATCTGGTCACTCTACTTTTTGCCCAACGAAAGCAAAGTTGTTTCGCGCTCTGAATAATTTGACAAGCGAACAGAGCCGTTTTTGATTCGATGATTAATGATTTGAAAACATTAGATTCTCTAATTGTACTGTCTTATTACACTGTAAGTGGAATTTGAGAAATTGGTCTAATTTGAAACACTTTTCATTATAAGGGCTTTATGGTTTGTAGACTTTGCCCCAGACAGCAAATTTTCTTTTCAATTATTTCTCCTTAAAACTTACCGAATAATTGAATTTACAAACAATCTGCTAAAACAAATCAATCATTTATTTATTGGAAAATATGAAAATATTTTAAAAATATGGGACATGATGAATGGGAGTGTCAAAATATTTTTTTATATGACAACCCTCTACTTTTTGTAGTATCAGCTTAATGTTTATAATAAATCATACTAAAGTAAATTTATTGATACACAAGGGTAATTATATAGCTATTAAAATATACAATTATACTTAAAATTGTAAATCATCTTTCATTATCAGTTAAATAATCAGATTGTCATGGAACGTTAATTGGAGAAATTGAAATGTGCCTTTGGTTTGTATTAATGAATTATTAATAAAACATATTTTATATTTTTTGTACATGTTATTAATTACTTTGTTTGTGCAAATTAAGTTCAACAAAAGTCCAATTTCGTAGTTAGTTTTGAGTAATTCAACACTAACTATCCGTGTTTAACAGATGATAAAAAACAAAGTATTTGGAAAGCTAATTTACATTTGACACTTTTCCATTCCCTTTTTAATTAAATGAAATATATGGTTATTAGTCAATTTCATTGTAGACTATAAAAGCTCATTCGATTGTAGTCCAACGTAGATAATTTGATTGATCATTGATTTCAATTTAAATAATCAGCTTTTGTCACACTCTTGAGCAATTATGCAAGGCAATAAAACTGTGCATAAATTTACTCTTATATAATGCCAAATAGAGAAAAAGTGCACTGAGCTGACATTGAGCAGTGAATGGAGGAAATAAATATGCATTATTTCACGCAATGTGTATCCAATTTAATTGAAAATTAGTGCAAAATGTTGTGTCACGGAGAAAGAGATTGAAGATCAGAAGAACGGATGTCGAATTTGGGAAAATGGATTATAATACTTTCATCTAGAGAAACATACATTTCACTGAATTTGTAATCTTTTAGATTGTTTATAGAATTTGCCGTAACTTATCTAATAAAGTAGAAAAGGGTGAAAATGTAAAATGTTTTTAATATACGAGTAAATAATGTTATACAGTCGCCTCTCGATAATTCAAGCCTTTGAAAATGCGAACCTCTCTGCAATTCAAAGTTATCACTACAAAATGAAAACCTTTGCGTGGATCATTTGATATTTTGAAGAATCGAAATATGTTAACAGTACTTGTTTTGAAGTATCCTTTAAAGAACTTGTGCTTTTTCTTCATTATTAAAGTGTGCCCTCCGAAAAAAAATCCATAAAATTTATATGGAATGAATATTTAATGAAAGATGTATACGACTACTTAATCTATATGAAAGAGAGGGAAACAAGATGTAATTCTTTCTCTAACACTTCAAAAGTGTTTGATAAGGAAACTAAATTTTAAGATGAATTTTATAAAACGGTGATTAAATTTAGATTGTTTTGTTAATTTATCTAAAAATGCATAAAATTTTGTATGAATACGGACGATAAGTATTATTAAACACACGGGCCTTCTTTAAAACATTCGCTACGCTCGTGACTTTAAAAAAACTCTAGTATTTCATAATGCCTTATTTTATCGACCTAGTTTTATAATTAACTACTTACAAATCTTGTTTTCAAATGATTTTATAAAGGAAATATTATTATTAATTCTACATGGTTCATATAAAACAATGAAAGTCATCTTACTGAAAAGTGAGACTTTTTCATGAATTTCAGTTTCATAATATCTTAAGCGTTTTCACTATTGCCAAAAGTTTAATACATAGTAATTTATTGCACAAAAGTCAGACTTTTTATGTCCTAAGCTAAGATATACGATTGTAAAACTAGCCTTGGCTTGTTGTTTCAAAACAGTTTCACTCATTAAAACCAGCTGACTTTTCACCCCTGTACCACAATTAAGACACATTTTGAATTTTGTAGTTTTATGTTTTTAATATAAATCTTATTGTATTGTAATTAAATGTATTAATTTGAATTTTTTTAGTTTTGGTGTATGAATACTACCCTTATTTAAAATTTTGTGAATATGTTAAAACAATACAAATTGAATTTGAAATAAAAATTGGAAGAAAGTCAGCACTTGCAAATCAATAACTATTATATTTTTCTAAAAGTAAGTTTTCGTTGATATGATTTTTATAATGTCTTTTTTATGAACATTTAGAATGAATTTTATGGACTACAATAATATTTTGATAACGGACATTTTTTTCCTTTTGAAACGATATAAAAATCATTTCATCGAGGATCTAGACTTAATGTGATTAAGATAATAGTGCTGTGACACCTAGAAGCACAATATGGTAATTTCATACAAAAGCTGACTGCCTTTACCATCTTTGACTGTGTCTCTTATCGTACCGTCTTTTCGTTTTAGATGTATTGTAACTGGAAATTTTCAAATTGACACGTTCGCCAACTAGTGGCAAATTTTTAAAATCGAGTTTGACATGTAAATTAAATTTCAAATGGAAATTTTTCTTAAAAATACTGTGTACATAGAATCCGGAAGATGTATCATCAATAAAGTTTGAGTTTACCAACAATTTAATTTTAAACCATTTATTTTTATTGGTATTGATTTCGAGTACAAATATAATTAGAATTCCAGCAAAATTCTAATTGTGCTGGAATCATTTACATTATAATTTTACCATGTTTTTCGAGACGGTTTACCACTAATGTTGCATATTAATTGGCGTGATTTCATAATTTATGAATTTATGTATTAAAGTGTGTATTTTAAAGAGGGTTGGGAGTTGGGACCAAGTAAAGAACAGACACCTCAGGTTTGAGTTGCGATTTAGAGTATGTTAACTGTGATGCGTTTATTGTACCTTAGGATTGGTATTGATGGATAAACGTATTTAAAATTGACAGATATGAGTTTTTAAATATTAAAATAATGATATTAACACAATAAAAATCTATATCTAATTTATAAATGAAGTGGAAGATGGACCCAGGCAGTGGCCGCAAATCCATAAATAATAATAAAAAATAACCGTCAAATACGGAAAAATTGTCAAAAATATGAATATAAAGCAGTTGGATATTTGAAGAAATATATTTAAACTACAAATAATTAATTGAATGGAATTGACAATTTGAGAAGAAAACATGAATTCACCAAACACCCACGGCAAATTTGATTGTTTGTGTGTCGAGGTCCAGAGGATTACAACTAAACTTGGGATCTGGTCACATGTGTAAAGCTTATTGTGGTTCTTTCATTTTCATAATTAATTTTTATTGTAATTAAAACATTAAAATTCAATTTCAAAACAAATTACTTTACAACTCAGATAACATATTTTCGTATTTAACCCAAATTATATTATCACCTTCGTTATCACTTTGTAAGAGAATATTTATAATATTTAGCTAAAATTTGCATTGAAAATTAATTAAACCGTACATTTCATTAATAAGCAACATAACGAAATTAAAATTATAATTTATTTAAAGCAAATTCAAACACTCATAAGAAGCTTTTTAATTCAGTCCAACCTATTACCATAACAATTACAAGACTTTCAAATTTGGATGTTTATTGGTGTCAAAAGTGTCGTAAAAGTCGTTTGTACTTATTAATATGTAAACCAATTACAACAATTTATGTCATTTTATGTTTATAATTACGTGAATAAAAAATGTTTTATTCCATTTTTGTCCAAAAGTTTCCGTTGAAAAATATTAAAGTCAATTACATTTGTGAAAAGTGATTGTATTCTGTTTCGGTCCATTGCAGATGATATTGTGATTGTCCCGAGGTGATTGTTGGCCGAAAATCGACCGACAATCAAACCAATATCGATCGTAAAATTAAAAATTTGCTGAATGGAATTCCGTTTCGCAAAAATAAATAATAATGAGAGCCGCCGCGCGCAAAAGTACGGAGAGAAAAAGTGTAAGAAAAGCACCGTAAAGTGCTATTGCACGATTCAATTAGCATGACTTTTTAGCTTGAATAAACAAAACATTGCAAAAATGTTGTGTTTTATGTTTGTTTTCTGCCTCCTCTTCTTCTACTACTTCAAATTCGTTTCTTCTATTTAATTATTGTTAAGGAAATGTGCGTCGTGTCAGACAGAAATCAACACCTGGAAGGTGTATGGACACAATTGCAGTTAATTTGCAATATGGATCCCGGAACTATTAATCAGCGGAAGAAACTTTCCTCAGTTTGGGTTTTGTTTGCAAAATCAGTTTCTGTATAAAAAGTCGGACAAAATTGATTAGTTTTTAAAGAAAACACCCAACAAAATGAATTTTAAATTGAATCTGATTAAATTTATTACAATGGGTATTTCAATATTAAAAATGACCATAATTTGTAAACTTTTGATATAAAGTGAGAAGAACAACATGGGGATATTACTTGGTTTAAATATTTTAAGTCACGTCCACCTCTTTTATGAAATCCATTGAGACAGTTTAATCGACTCATTGACCCATATTTTAGCGTCAATTTTCACCGGTTTTTAAGCGACATCTTGTGTTACTTAACTTACCGAAATATCTGTTAAACTGATAGGGTAAATAACTGGCCGATGACTGTGCAGGTTTAATCCAATTAATTGTGGTGATGGGAGATATTAATTCTTCACCCAGTAACCGAAAATAGAGCTCTCGGGCAAGCACACTTTAAAACACAGAATTTCTTGGGAGATTAACGAAAATTATTCAAATTTAATTTATGATTTTAAATCCACTTATACAAACACACGAGCACTGTAGATTACCATCTTCAAATGAGATATATTTCAATAATAAACCGCAATCTGTTGAACTAGACAATATCACAAACACTCGGCACACAATAGCAATTGGTTCCAGGGCAGAAAAGTAAATTCTCTTCTTCTTCTCCACCACCTGCCTGGGCAAAAATCATCAACACCAGGTAATTAATGAACAATATTTGTTTTCATAGGCGAGAAGAATAAAAACTAAACTAAAAACTGTATTTGTATTTGAATTACCGATTAAAACTTTATAAAAATTATTTTTCACGCTCAATTCACTTGGAAGAAGTACACACATAGGCACACACCCGATTAGATCCACCTGGATAAAATGATGAAGATGATGCACTAATTTAATTGAAGCTAATCAATTTTCATTCATTTTTTATCTTNATGATGAAGATGATGCACTAATTTAATTGAAGTTAATCAATTTTCATTCATTTTTTTATCNAAACTGTATTTGTATTTGAATTACCGATTAAAACTTTATAAAAATTATTTTTCACGCTCAATTCACTTGGAAGAAGTACACACATAGGCACACACCCGATTAGATCCACCTGGATAAAATGATGAAGATGATGCACTAATTTAATTGAAGCTAATCAATTTTCATTCATTTTTTATCTTTTTTTTTCTTCTCCAGCTCAACAATTAACAATTATCGACAGAGTAATCCAGAGATCGACACTATTTGGTGATTATCAAGAGGCGCCTTGATTGGAAAATTGTTCACCCTCCGCCGACGCGCCAAATTGCGGCGAAAATTCGCGCACGAGAAAGCTCACAACAACAACGAATCAAAATAAACGTGATCTATTCGCGAGCGCGGCTTTTTGACAAATAGGCGAAAGACGAAAAGCATTTTCTGAATTAACGTAAACTCCGTTCCCTCTCCTCTCAATGTGTATTTTTTAGTTGAAAAAATATCTTGGAGCAAAGAGCTGTTGTTTGCGAATGAAAGACAGAGAGAAAGACTCTTCTTTTACCTGGGCTGCTGAAGAAAAAACTGTTCTTTGATATGCGCCAGGCTTGATCAACATTTATTCAAATGCAATATAGTGAAGAGAGGTTTAATCGAGGCCGAGAAAGCGCGAATCATAGAGATGAAGAAGATCCATCTCTAAATTATGATTCTAGATATTCTTGTCTGGCTATTTTTGCATTTTCCATTTTGTCAGTCTCTTATATCGATAACAACCCACCAATTCTGTTTTACTACATCGTAAATCACTGATGTCGCTGATTTCAGATAATCTTGCTGATTTTTTATTCACCGTTTTCGATCCGTTTATTTTATAGTATTTTATAACGTAGTATTGCGAATTATAATTTGTGTTGCGTTTTTCAAATATTTACAATAACTGACTTATTTTCTTTTCTTTGATAATTTCTTATAATTTGATAGTATTTTTTATTGATTTTATTTAGATATGCAATAAGTTCTACAAATAATAGAAATAATGCAATCATGTTATTCGCATATTATTTTTATTGGTTTATCTGAAAATTTTTAACAAGGGTTTGTTATTGAAAAATATAGATAATTGTTCACCAGATGAATAATTTGACCTGCGTTTATAGAAAAGGTAAATTCAAAAGTTAATTTTGTTCATTTTATATATCAGTTATCAATATAATTCTTTTTGCACCCCGTATCGAAACATACGTTTTTCGATATCCATTTGAGTTTCGCAATGTTTCACTTTATGGCACTTTTGAATTTTTATTTCAGAGATAAATTTGCTTAACTGTAATGTAAATAATTATAGTTATAGCCTTGTATTGTTTTAAATGGATTTATTTTACATAAATTAAAGTAAACAAATGTTCCATGTCACAATAAAATAGGCATTTGCCTTATAACCAAGTGGTTAAAAGGAATTCCAACCGTTAACGGTAACTTTACAAGTTAAGATTTCATCTGAAATATTTGTGAAACATAATAATTTTCCTTGTAAATAGTGAAATTTAATTTGAAATTGTAAAAATTTCAGTGCTCATGAGTGGAGTTAAAAAAACGTTATATGCTGCTCGGGTGTGAAGTCCTGTTTTTTATCTCGTAAACGATGAAACACTCGCCTTAGGCTCGAATGTTTCATACTCGTTTCACTCGTTAAAAAACAGTTGACTATACATCCTTGTAACACAAATAACTATTCTCTTAATGATGCAAAAATATTTCTCGTAAACTTAATATGAACTCTACTGTATAATTTCGATCCTTGTCCGATTTGGTGGCGCCCATACCAGTTTTAGTTTTTATAGCATATAGTCGATAAATTGTATTGCACATAAGCTTTCAATTATATAGGAATAATAGCTTGCTGATTTTTTTCGCAATTGACACAGTTTTAAAGAGGTATAAGTTTTTTTGTTAAATATATAATTTCATTTTTGACATAATAACGTTATATGGAAATACAAATTATTCAAGATTTTGAATATCATAATTCTAGACATATTGTTTGAATTTTCTTTTTTGTGTTCTGAAATAAGCTTTGTTTTTTACATTCTTGACCAATTAAAAATCATGTCATTATGACAATTATTCATTTTCTTTTGTTATAAAAGCAGGTGATCAAAATCACAAACAATGGACAAAAGATCACTGAATAAACATATTTCATATTAGAAAAGCTACACGTTTTGCTGTCAATTTAAAAAAAATTATATGAAAGGCAAATTAACATGTCATATATATTATTTCAATTTTTAAATTATACTTATACTAAAAAAACACAAATAAATATAATTTACAAATTATATAAATAGGGGGCCAAGGTGATGGGGAAAGTCGACGACTCGAACCCCAGAACCATCGTATCATTTTATATTTTTATTTCGGATTTTGATTATAATTTAAGAAATTTTAATAATAACATTGATTTTATTTGAAAAATTATTTGTTAAATTTCATTAGAAAAAGTCCTTGACTGCATCTAGTGGAAGATAGTTTTCTGAATCTTAGGAAAGGGTTTGAAATTGGATTCCTTATAGTGACATACGTACAACAAATCTTTAATTCTATTGGTATGTATGACAGATTTCAGAGCTTGAAGACTGACTTATTTTATAGATAATTTAGATTGGCAAATGTTTATCAAAAATTCTGATACGGACCTGGGAATAAGAGGTTAGTAAGCATTCTTCTATATTTTATTTTTAATTCTTAAATTAAGTTAATTAGGTATTTTAAATTTAGATTCTTTTAAATTTAGATTAAGTATTTATAAAGAGTGTAATTTCTATATTTTTAAATATGACTGTTAGAATTCTGGATAAAAAGCAATTAACTTAAGTCGTATAATTGTTAGACATAAGATATTTTGTAAAAATACTATTATTGTTATAATAAAGAAAAACTCAAAATTCAAATTCTGTTTCATCCATAAAACAAGATCTTTCATTTAGTACTTCCTGCAATGGATACAGGGAAAAATGAATGAGAATGGGATGGTGAAGCTGCTGTGTTAGTCTAATCTTGGTAATGAAATCTGTCCAAATTTGTCCAATGGAAATTGTTGTTACGTACTATATTATTAATTAAAAAATTAGCAACCACCGTACATATCAATTATTTGTTTAATTTTAAATTTGATGTATAAGCAATAATTGTTTACGCCAAGTTCCATTAATTGAATGTAGAGCCGTCGAGATAGCTAGATATATAAATAAGAACCGATTATATAGAACTTTAATGATTTGCTAAATTAAATTCTATTGAATTGGCAGTTTCCCAAATGTATCTGTTTTGTAGGAAAAATGGTTCTATCATGAACGCAATTATTCATAATAAAATGAAATCTACATAGTTAAAACGTAAAAAATATTGATCCTAACAATTTATCTTCAAAGTATTTGGTATAGAAATTTATAAATTTCTTACGAAAAAATAGTAATTACTAGTTTTTAAAATAAATATCCTTTTATTATTTGAATTAAATTAATGTTACATTAAATGGTTTATATAGCTTTTTAAAAAACCAAAGCAGATGCAATTTACATTTAGTTTTCAAGCCCTGGTAATTATTGATAAATAAAACCTCTTGTCTATAAATAAGATCATTCTGGAGGAAATTTGAATGAAACACTGAGAAGAATACTAATTTCAATTGACGTCACAAAAATACCGTCAAAAGATTTTCAGGTGTTGATAACCCTCTGATAAATTCTGCTTCTGGCTATAGAAACTATGGTCACAACTCGTTATAGTCTTGTAATAAATTAATTGATTGGGATGAGGCTGTAACATAGTACGAATCTTACAGTTATACAGAAAAACAAGTCAAACTAGAGACATTTTTTGTCTTTGTAGAAAATTTAAATTACAATTTACGATGTGATTTGGCCAAAATGAATACTTTCAGGCTGTGTAGAAGAGTCGTAAAAGTGTCAGTTTTAGAAACAACAATAATAAACACCTGATGATGGTGGTCTGGCCTCTGGGAAATGGGAGTGTAATAAAACCTTTATCCGAAAATAATTACTCGGCTCGAGATTAAGGTCCGGCGAGTGCTTGAATGGAATTGGAATGGCATTATGCTGCTTAATGAGAATCGCAATTGAAGTCTCTCGTCTGTCATTAAAAGAAAAATTTCTAAGCCTTCAAATATTTGCCCACTTTTCTATATTCCACCGTTACAGAATTTATAGGCTTTTGTGACGCGTTAATAAACCAGATTTCTGTTAGTTTGTCGTCGTCTTGTCTTCTTCATCGTCGAAAGTGAGGCCAAGTCAAGCCAAGATCCAGATTAAATTCTCTCTCTGTCTTTCTTCGGCTACTGTATGGATGTAATCAAACGACTCAATCGGTCAAACGTGTCTAATATTTTTCTCTTCATCATCATCGAGTGCACTGTCCAAAACAAGCGAAAGACACAATGACACAATGATGAAAGTAAATGAGCTATTATTTGCCAAACCGATAGACATCAAGAGGATGACATCTTTAATCTATTCATACCGGATTGTTATCATCTTTTGTTTACCCAATAACCAGATAGCTTTCGAAATAAGCCANTGCACTGTCCAAAACAAGCGAAAGACACAATGACACAATGATGAAAGTAAATGAGCTATTATTTGCCAAACCGATAGACATCAAGAGGATGACATCTTTAATCTATTCATACCGGATTGTTATCATCTTTTGTTTACCCAATAACCAGATAGCTTTCGAAATGAGCCACTGTCAAAAGATACATGACGAAAGACGTCTATGCTTTGCCAAATCGGAACAATCATCATANACTGTCAAAAGATACATGACGAAAGACGTCTAAGCTTTGCCAAATCGGAACCATCATCATTGAATGCATTCCAAATGCAAATTAAACAATGACCGAAATCTTCACAGGTTCAAGTGCGGATTTGAAATTTTGTTATAATTTATTTGTATCAAGGGGTTTATCGAAAAGTATTGAAATTGGGAATGAAAACTAATTATTATCAGTTAAATAAAAAAAAAATCNNNNCTTTCAATTCCTCTAAGGAACATGGGGGTCTCAACGTCAACCAACAGGTTTTGGGCATTTCGGTGACTATTTGTTTTCAGTGTATTATTAGTCAATTAATAGCACCTAGACCAGTTGAAAAAGGACCCAGGGATCGAACCCTTGACTCCGAAGAGGCAGCCGGATGCTTTACCACATCGGCTACGAGGTGTGTTAAATAAAGAACATAAAATAAAAATTTTAAGAATAAGCGCATTCATTTTGTTGTATAAAATTTCTATATCTGTACTTTATAGCATTAGTTTCTTAAAGAGATTGTTGGAAATGAAATACTTTGCCAGTCTCTAAAATAAGAAGAACGAGACTGTTAAAGTACGATCACCTGCAAGTTTGTGTATTATATTTTGTGTAATACCTAAACAAAATAAAAAAAAAAAATCAAATAAAAAATTGCATTTTTGTTATTTAATAAAACGTTAGCAATTAATAACAACAAGAAAAATATATATTCGGATGGTTCGAATGAACAACGACTATAAAATATAGAAAGAAAAAACATTTCTTATGTAAAAAAACATCAATCAACTAATTGTAAAAAAAATTTAAGCTAAATGTGAAGAAAGTGAGAGTCAATAATATTTCCCTGTAAGCCTTGCATGGACACAATTTACTTGTTTCTATTGAGCACATTTTTTCCTTCAATGAAATTCCCGATAATTGAGCTAATCAAGCTTGATCTTGGAAAGAAAATGAACAGTAGGAGTTTAGATGACTTTTCCAATGACGGCAATAGTCTTTCAACTCTTCCTCCTACTGTTTATTGTGCCTCTGAGTCCTAGCGGTTAGCACCCTAGACATCCTCCTCGATGTCGTGGGATCAAATCCCGGGCGGATATTTTTCTAGCGCGAAAAAGTT
>JXOV01001036.1:0-11337 GCA_001014945.1 Clogmia albipunctata | reverse complement strand
CTTTTTTTCATACAGCACCCAATATCTTACGGTGGGATCATTTTTTTTTGCTTTCAAATAATGGGAAATGGTTTGTTGAGTTTCTTAAATTTATAACGCATATTAATAGAGTTAAGCAACAAATTCTTATTTTTCAANATGAATGCAGCAAAATTAAGTTTTCACGACTTTTTTTCATACAGCACCCAATATCTTACGGTGGGATCATTTTTTTTTGCTTTCAAATAATGGGAAATGGTTTGTTGAGTTTCTTAAATTTATAACGCATATTAATAGAGTTAAGCAACAAATTCTTATTTTTCAAACTTTTTTGGCGCTCATTGCCTTAAAAATAAAAAAATCACCACTTTATAAAAATGGAAACTAATTCTGGCTTAATTTCTTCGAAAGAGTATGTTCACAATAAATTTCCACCCAAATTTCATGATTTTCGTTTGCTTTGTTTTTGCTCAATGATATTGCAAAAATTGCTGTCCGCGTTTGCTCTTTATTCGGCACGAAACTCGACATGTTGACTGCGCTGAGTGTAAACGATAATGACGCTTGATTGGCGCGAAACTATGGTGGTTTGACAGTCGAGGTTGACAATTCACACTGTCAAAGTTTTATGACAATCGATAAATATTTTGGTTTGCGAGACATCTTTGTGTTCGAACCAACATTTCATATTTGTACACCTGATAGCTAGCTAGGAAAATCATCTTTCAATCAAGAACAATTGGTGACCACAGAAATATCAAGCCTATTTCGCTCTATAAAAGCAATAGGATTTGTTGTTGTTAATATAAACCGACTTTGATTATGCCAAATCACTAGGGGGTACAATAGGTCCAATGCAAAATCACCCTACAAACAACAACAACCAGAAAAATCGACACCAAGCGAAATGGAGCAAAAGGCTAACGCTAAGCAAAGAAAAAACAATAGTAAACTTTATTTCGTAATATTTTATAATCGTTTTGACTTTATTAAATATATCTTTCCATAGCAAGAATATATATAGAGAGTAAAGTTTATTTCGAAATATTTTTTAAAATTAAGGAGATGATTGAATTTAATATGCATTTCTTTCCATAACCAGAATATATATTTTGAAATTCAATAGGAACAACAAGTAATTAAAGTTAATGTTTGTTTAATAACATAAAAATAATCAGAAATATATAATAAATCTTATCAAATTACAATTAACAAACAATTGAACTAATACTAAGAATCCTATTAAAAATATGGATTTATTCCGAAAAGGCAACACAATCCAGTATTATGTCTTCCTTCGATAATAAAAGAAATTCTTGAAAATTAATCCCTCAGGAATTCGATTCAAAACGAAGTCAACAAAAGAATCGAATAAAATTCTGATTTGGGTCAAATTTTCAAGTTTTATCGGCTCAATTTCTACCCTTTTCAAGTCTTGGAACACTAATTTCATCATCGGAAAGTTATAAACCGAATTACCCAACATCTACGGGACTGCGCAACCTGAATTCAATTGGAAAGTAAACGTAAGAAGAAATTCAACGCCAAGACAAAAATTATGTCAGGTAAACACCGGTGCGACACAACTTAATGACATGTCTGCCGAATTTTACTCAATTTCAAAGGCTGAACTCTGCTGTGTGTGGGTTCATTTAAAACGAAGCCATCCGGGCGATACTATTTTTGCGAAAGAAGAAAGTCAAATGACCCACCACTATTAATTGGGCGTAGAAAATTGAAGAATACTAATTTAAGACTGCATCACCATCGTCCACGTTTCAGTGCCTCCTACTCGTACTAGTATCTCACATTACGTCACCAGCATAAATTCGACGATACCATAATTTTCGCTATTCCGCAAATTCTCATTTTCACGATCGATCAACAAGAACATGCTAGCTACATAAGTACGTAAAATGATCGAGTAAACAAAACCAAATGATGTTGCACAAAAACGGAAACTAGGTTATTTGACTTTGCATTTAGTATTTTCTCTTTTCGATTTAATCACGAAAGAACAAGCTGAATTTACCCGGTTTTTTCTGTACTACTTTACGTTTTTAAATCCTATAAATTTCTGCCTCGTTGCAGATCAAACATTCTCTGAGATAAATCCAAGGTTCATTAAAATTAAATAATAATAATGATTATGCACTTTTTAGTGAAAGATTATATAAAACATCTCTTTTCAAATTAAATAATAATTGAATAATTTTGTTTTCAGCGAAAATGTATAATTTTACTATTAAAAGTTACTTACAATTATAAAATTAAACATTATGAAAACAAATTCAATTAAATCAATTCATTTGCAAAAATAAATGATCGAATAAATTCGAGAGATCTCCATTCATCAAGTGATCCGAAGAGTCATCCCGTTATCATCTTAATTTGAAAAGTAAATTAAAAAATTACATAATTGAAGTTGATTGCGAAATAATCTTAATTGATGGAAGCGTGTGAGTGAATTGTAAATGTAATATTAACAACTAAAATATTGAAATAATATTTTTACTAAAGTTTGTTACGGTAAAAGTTTGGATTAATAGTCATTTATACAACAAAGTCGATAAGTCATTATTAAACATAAGGGTTGTTTTAAGCCACGAGCGAAGTGAGTGCCTTAAAGAAGGCTTGAGTGTTTAATAATGCTTATCGACTGTGTNAAACCGTCTTTTTTGTATGAATTTAGCATGATGTGCTTCTATCTGGCGCGCCAATAATAGTTATTTATACAACATGGTCGATAAGTCATTATTAAACACAAAGGTTGTTTTAAGCCACGAGCGTAGTGGCTGCCTTAAAGATGACCCGAGTGTTTAATAATGCTTATCGACTGTGTTTTATACAAAATTGTATGCATTTTTCAATAAATTTACACAAAAATCTAAACAAAAACCTCTTTTTAATTAAAATTCATTTAAGCGGCCACCCTTTTAAACTAATGTTAGTCCAAAAATATGATTTGAATTCCCCGCCGAATTTGGAATGAGATTGACAGCGGGACGTCATCAAGTTTTGGAGGGAATTGATTGTCAAGTGGTTTGGACTTTTTGTTGTTTGATTTTTTGGAAGCAGAATAAAGTTTTTGTGAAAAGTGTTTTTTGAGTGTGTTTGGACAATTTATTTGAGAGTTTACACTAAATATAAAATTTGAAATATATTGCATCTCTCTCTTACTAATAGTCGTAAGTAGGCGTAGTTCATAGAGTTTTACGATATATCATATTTATTTGAAAATTATCCGTTAAAAACTGTCAAACTACAGTTCAACCACATACAACAAAACTGACGTGCTTTAAAAAATTCATAATAATATAAAGCGAGTTTGACAGAACAAATTTTAGTGCCATATTAGTTTTATGCAACAAAAATGCATTAAAATATTAAAGATTCGCCTCCAAATTGAGTCATATAAAGGAATTGCTTTATTTAAATACATCTTATGCATTTTTGTTGCATAAAATTGATATTATGACACTCAAATTTCTTCTGTCAAAGTTGTTTTTATAGCTTGCTTTACAGAATACTTTACTGATATTTCTTTGTTATTATAAGTGTGATCTCCGTGAAAGAAATCTATAAAATTTACATGGATGTCCGTTTTGTTATCCATGGTTTTACTATTTGTGGATGGTTCAGCGAATTAATATTAAAATATGTGTTCAGGAACGAGAGAGATGGAACGCATCCGTCTCTCCGAAGTAAAAGAGGAGAGACACCTGCAACTACGAGTTCTGTTGTACGAAGATCCAAAGGGATCAGACAAACTTATTATGTATTATATAACGAACCAGTCAATAAATAGCCCCTAAATAAAAGATTGATGTTTCCATTCGGGAGCCCAGAATTCCACCTAGCAATCTCCAACAATATGAATATTAAATGAAACAAATGAATCGGACTTCTTTAAGCATTACGGCTACTTGCAACTATGTGCAAGAGACAGATACAAGATATAATACTTTCTCTATCAATCCAAGAGTGTGTCGCGGATAAAATAAATCTTAAATTTCAGTTTTCAACCAATAACACATATTAAACACGTTCGGTCAAAATGTTTTGGTTTTGCCGGCTACATCATATTTGTACGAAATCGGATCCTGGATCGATACTTTCTATGAAATCGTGTAATTGGCGGCGTAAAAGAGCAAAAAACATGTTGTCATTACAGTTTCGTACAAAGGAAATCGATTTATATTTATTATCAAGAAAAAATTATTGGTAAACCAACAAAATAATGATAAAATTGAAAATAATATCATTTGATTAAGTTTATCAACATTTTAACGTTTATTGATAACTTTTCTTGGACAATAATTGGAAATTTTACAATAAATAACAGCATACACGACCAGACGAGTCACGGACACCTTGAGGCGTACATTACACTTTGAAACTGCACCACCACACCGTAATAATGAGCAATCACTTTCAAATTACTTACTGCTCCAACTAATTAGAATGTGATTTAAAAACAATAATAGCGGGCTCAAATTCCGCCAAATTCACAAATTTCCAGAATAGACAATTTGGCGGCTCGCTTGTTATGGATTATAATCAGAGACTGCTCATTTTATGGATAATTAAACTTGATAAATTGAGTTCCAAGAAGACCAATTGTTGTAAAACAATCGAGTTTTTTTAGAGAAAAAAACAAAGAAAATGATTATAGGACTTAAGTATTCGTTATCAAATAATATAGCGTATTAAAAGACTCTTTTATCTTTCTCAAAAACAAATTAAAAATACGATAAAAAATAAACTTTAAACAAAAATTTATTTAACGACGATGATTGGAAGCGAATGGTTGAGTAGTTTATTACATCAGACCTATTTTAGAGTCTGTGCTCTCTTTTGGTAATCTAGAGAAACAAAGGAACAGAACCGGAAGACTCTTGATAAACGATTTTCCAAAATTCCCCAACGCAATTGGGAAGATTGGTACCGATCTCTCTTAATTTGTTATGCACAAAATTCTAAAAATAATCTGGAATTTGCGAAAATATTAAATTCACAAACTTTTACAATATTATTATCTTAATTATAAACTTGGTTAATCTTATTGTTGCATTATTAAGTATTTTTGAAAAAATCAAAATAAAATTATTTAAAAAAATAACGTTAATACTTTCATAAATAATAGTTATTTATAGAACTAGATAGATAAGGCATTATTCAATATTAAAGAAGGCCTGTGTGTTTTATAATGCTTATCGACCGTGCTTTATACACCATTTTATGCAAAATTAACACAAAAATTTAAAAAGAACATTCTTTACAATCAAATCAATTTGTTAAAATTTCTTGTTTTCCTCACATTGTTTTTCTTTCCTTTTCTAGTTCCATGGGAAGATGGAGAAAGCTATATCATGTTTCTCTTACTCGCACATTGGAAATATCACGTTGATCTTTCAATAAAACGTTAAATTGAAATTGTTACAATCCGTGTTCTGTTTGGCAGAGAAATCGGATATACATCTCTTTTAAAACGTTATATTTTTATATAAATAATCCGTTTTGTTGTGAAATTATCCACAAATACAGTTAAACCAACAACCTAATTTCCTTATAAATTTGTTGAATTTTTTCATGGAGGTCACACTTTATAATAAAGAAAAAACACTAGAGGTTTAAAGAATTCTTTAAAGACGTCTTCGACAGAACATATTTTAGTATCATAATATCAATATTATGGAATAAAATGCATTTAAATAAACCAATAACGTTTATCTTATGTATATAATCAACGTTTCCTTTACTAATAATTGATCTTCAGATAAATCATGAAATTATCTCTTCACAATCAGAGTAATCTATGAAATTTTCTAACAGCTGATAATTTTATAAAGAAAGACAGACAAATGGGCGCAGCGAGATTAGATAGCTCGTAGCATTACTGACTAAACGTTTCTGATGTCACTTATTTATAAACAATTATTGTTTATTATGGAGAAAAATATCGAGAATGGATAAGAATAAAACACAAGACAAAGATGTGTTTGATTTTGTGCAAAGAACACAAATGTAATGACACAAAGTAAGAGGAGTGCCGATCGAAGTGGTCTTTGATCTTTGAGCAAACAAAACAACTTACCTATAAATCGTTGAATGCAGATTCTGATATTGTATTATCCTTAATCCATTTATCGGCTAAGACAACAACCACTCACTGCCCCACAACACACTGAGAACTTAGTAAAATTGTGATCAATTAATTTTTCAACTTTTCTTCACAAATTGATCATTGAATTTTGCACAGATTTCATAAAAGATCACCAAAACAAAGGCACAATTTCACATTATAAAATCTTCTGAGAACAACAGACAACTTTATAAAAAAAAAAAAAATTTTCGGGAAAATATTTTGATTCTTTGAAATAAATATAAAACTAAATTGTCATTTGTCACTTTAAGTGTAAATGATTTTGTGGTATTTAGTTTTGACTTCGTTTTATTTTGGACACTAATATTTTGACAAATGAATTACGATTCAACATTCAAAATGTTTGTGTAAACCAAGTACTTTTGAATGGTTTGAGAGTTGAGCAGTTTGAGGGCCATCATTTTGAAATACAACTGGTTGACCGCGTAACAGTTACGTCGCTTTTCCTCTTTTTACGGACAATTTGTCGTTCATTCACTTTCCAGAAAATGATTCTAATCCTCTAATAAAGATTAGGATTTAATTATTGAATAAAAATCACACCTCTCCATGACGCAACAAACGTCTAATCATTTATATTCATTTTCCAAAATTAACCATTGAATATTATGTATGTCTTCGAATAATTATTTGTTATGATATAATTTGCCTAATGAATAAATGATTCTTTACAGAGCCTTTATATTGACAGGTTTTTATTATCGAAGCAGAATACGAACAAATTATATTGATTTTTTAAAACAAAACCAAACATGACCTATAGCTGCTGTCTAAAATTAAATAAATCCATCAAATACGTTAAATTATATTTTTAAAATGGCACTGGTTTGAAATTATAAACAGTATAAAGAAAATTTTACTTTAAATACCCAAGTACAAGGTGCAGATTCGTCATATTTGCAAATTATACTAAAATCGAAATTATTACACAAAATTGTAGTGGTAAAATAGTTATTTATGTTAGGAATGTGTGAACTAAAGGATTTTTTTATTATGAGTAATTTTATTTACACGACGAAGGAGTGTAAAAATTTTACGAATAATAAAAAAACCAGTTCACACATGACTAACATAAATAACTATTTTCTTGTTTAAAAATAATAATTTACCATAATTTACACCATCGTGATTCCTTGGAGTAATGCGTGCCGACCACCGCCTCCTTCTCACGTAAGTGTTGTCCCTACCTCTTGTTTTATGAACGGTATTGGACTAGATATATGTGCAAACGACCCGCCTTTCGGCAACCGCTCACGAGGGCAGTAAAAGTCAAACACAGTATAAGGAATAGGTGTTATGTTACATTATAGATAGACAGTTAGCAAGGTAAAATGATAATCAGGCCTGGATTTAGACTAGGGACAGTCGGGGCTAGTCCCAGGGCGGCAAAATTTGGAATGTGAGTAAAAATATTTTATACAATTTACAATAATTTATATTTCAAAAAATATATAATTTATGCATTAAATTAAAATTTTGAAATTTAAGAAAAAAACTATCAATATAGTTTATAAAATTGTTGTATGGCATAATATGTGTAGTATCGTGGCAAAAGAGAAAGATGTAGAGAATAAGGAGAGCACTTAGTAAGTGACCATTGAAGTGATAAGATGTATTTCATTCCAGTCCCTACAATATGTATTAAATCTTCTACAATTAATTACTTATTTTAATTCTTAAATTTTCTACACTGCCCCGGGACGCCATATTTCTTAATCCGGCCCTGATGGTAATGATTTATAATTTAGCTAATGTTAGTTTTTTTCATTTGGTTTTTTTGTTACCCTTCCATCTATATACATGCAATGAATGGCAGCAAATTACTGTAAATATTGTACATTATTATTATAATTGAATATTGAATTAAAATGAATCTTGTAAATAGTAAACACAGTGTTTCTATTTGGAGATTATCCACAGTGAAGTATCCACTACGTTCCCAATATTAATATCCAAAGATATTACACTAGTATTAGAAAGATCTGGTTTATCAGTTGTTGTTAAGAATAAATTTTCTATATCTAAAATAAGTAAAGTGAAAAAATATGCCTTCAGTTCTTTGTACAATTGTTTATCCATTAAACAATACATACTCAAACAAGACAATAATTATCCCAAAAATATTTCGTAATCTCGCATTTTATTTTTGTATAATGAATTATATTTTGAATTTTGATGATGTGCCAACAATTGTTTCGCAAACCAAGATTTTTTACCTCAAATGAAGAAAGTACAGTAGAATCTGCTTAATGTGACTCCACTTACCGTGGATGGTCACGGTGGTCGGCTTAATATGACGAATTTCAAAGCGAAGTTTGGGTTAACATAAAAAAGGTATCACAAAATAAACGCATATAATGACCATTCCTTTAAAATGACCGATTTTATTGAAATCTAAACAATATCTATTTAAGGGTGTTCTAAAAGATAATCTTTGGGAAAAGTAAACTCATCATGCCTTTAAAATCAATAGTCAATTACGAAACCTAATCATTGAAGAAAATGGTTTTCGATACGATTCTAGAAAAAAAATATAAATTATTAAATGTATATTGTGACGGGCGCAGATCCAATGACAGTTTTTGCGGCGACTTCTTCCCGGCTTATTCGTTCCCCGTTTTTTCTCTTCTTTCCCTCGACTGGGAATGCGTCGAATAAGCACCTTTCAATTTTGCAAAGCGCGATGAGCGCTGATTTAATTGTTATACTCTAGTCTATTCTCAGCCGTAAATAAATTAACATCCAACTGTCCGTCGCGAGTTTAATTTACACGAACACACACTCAGAACTTTTGACTAAATTGATTAAATCCTTTTTTAGAACCAATTAAGATTTCTCTTTCATCGGGATTTGAGAAAATCGGCGACTGAAAAGGTAACGTATTCCGGTGAAAATTCTTTCCCGTAAGTATATATTGCAAAATTGGAATAGTTTGCTAAAATGGCATAAATCAAAAACCCCCATTTCCTTATTTACAATAAATTTTATTTCTGTTCACATTGATTTTCTGATTTACAAGTCTCATTTTTATATAATAAACCAGTTCTGTTGTAAAATTGTTGATCCCAAAAGAAAACGAAAACAAATTCCAACAGAAATAATCATCTCATCTCATTCGTCCTTTCGCACAATTTCCCATTCAAATCATTTTATTTTTTTTTTGTAGGTTTATTCTTCTTTATTAAACTGATGACGATTGCTCAATCATCGTACAACTCCCTCGTTTGCGTCTGTTTTGTCCTCGTCGTCCTCTAATCAGCCGGGAAAAGAGAACCACAAAAATTAAGTCACTTTTTCAAAATAATAAATTTCTCAAATCAAATAAAAACACAAGCATTGCACAATAAAATATGGCTAGACATTAAAGTCTTCGGTTTGGATAGTAAGTTCACATGGCCAAACATATAAATCTATCAAAATAAAACTCTAAACGAAAATAATTTTGTATATAAATGGTTCACGTTAACAACATTTACAGCAATGATACGCCTTTGGTCCAGAATTGGTATTTACTTGAGAGAGATTCTTGTAATAAGATGTTTGCTGAAAACTATTTGAGCAAAATTTTCGTCAATTATTTTTCAAAAAGTAAAATTATAATCAATTATAAAAGCTTTCTTTTAAAACAAAACTAATAAAAAAAATCATCGCAATAAAATTTCTTGAACATTTTAAATTTGATTTTAATATTAGTTCTGATCAAAGTAGCTTAACAGAAGAGTCGTCAAGTAAATATTACTATTACGTCATTAACTGAACTGTCAAACAACAAACGTCATTAACTGAGGTTTCTGAACGAAAACGTTCCTAAATTTTGATGTTTTCAATCAAAGGGAAATAAAAATTGATAAATCATTCCAATATAAAAGTCAAATTTTCAGCAAAAGTCTGAAAAAAGGAACATGAAAACTATTTCGAATCATTGTAAATAGATTGTAAATATAAAAATATTTGAACATTTGCGAGGAGTCAGTTGAAATCAGGCTTCCAGACCAAAGACCATATTGCAGGCAGGCTACAAACAACGGGGGGCGTTGCATCAATTGGGGGACAAACAAAATAAGAAATCTCTAAACTCTGAACTGATACAAGGTATTAGTGGGTTAAGTACATCAGCAGTAGAATGGTTCTGATTCTGATACATTTAAAGCATGGTCTTAGTCCTAGTGTTATTATTAGTGTGGTTCTGATGGATGCTTTTCGCGGCGTCGTTGTTATTTCGATCGCTGCTGCTGCTCCCATTGCTCGTGGTGGTGCAGTTCTCCATCAGACCTCCTCCGTTGTGGTGGCTGCTTTTGTGGCCGCCACCATTCAATTGCTGATAGCTTTTAGCGGCATGATTACTAGCAACATCATTAGCTACTCCGCCGTTAGCCAAAGTGGTACCATCAAGCTGCTCTGGCTGCTGCTCGCCGCCCGGCTGTAACTTATTACCAGTGATCGAATATTTGTAAAACTTGTCGTCGTAAAAGTGATCCCGCAGCGACAAATTGAACATGGAATACTCCGGATTGCCAGTCACATTCTCCAGCACATCCTTCAAGAACGGAGGCAGGAGCTTCTCCAAATCGCTCACCTCCAACGATGAGTACGTCTCCATCAACACCAGGCCCTTACACCTACAACAACGAAATGACATGAATACGGGCAAATGTCAGCATTCCATGATTCGATTCAGGTTCAAACAACACTTCAATTAAAAAACCCAACACTTCTCCTTTTATTAGGTTGTCCCACATGAAACTTAACGCTTTCTATAGGTCCATTTTGAACACTTGATGAAACATAATCATTGTTAAATTACTTTATGCGTTTTTGTTGCTTAAAATTGATATTATGACACTTCAATTTCCTCTGTGAAATTCGTTTTTATAGCACAAGTGCTTTATTAGTTATTTATACAACAAGGTCGATAAGACATTATTAAACACAAGGGTTGTTTTAAGCCACGAGCATAGCGAGTGCCTTAAAGATGGCCCGNGTTTAATAATGCTTATCGACCGTGTTTTATACAAAATTTTATGCATTTTTAAAATAAATTTACACAAAAATAAAAATAAATTGTTTTGTTAAAAAGTTGGTTAAGGCTATTAATTTAAAATTTTAAATATTTTGTGCTCCTCTCTTACTCATAGCCGCAACGAGTAGTTAAAAAAATCCGATAGGTGGTTTTTCAAATAAATTCAAATAAA
>JXOV01001035.1:1738-13798 GCA_001014945.1 Clogmia albipunctata | reverse complement strand
GAAGCATAAATTAATGAAAACAAGTTTTTTTATATGAAAATTGGGAAAATAAATTTATACTTTTTCCATATTGTTTGGTAATTTAAAGAATAAATCTACTCCCTTCAAATAAAAAAGCCAAGAATACTTAGCATTCTTCTTTGTTATATTTCGTACAAAGACTTAAGTGTTTCTGTTTTTTTATTCTTAACCAGGGTAATTAAAAATGACTTAAATTTTTATAAGAAAATTAATAAATTTTAATACGTTTCAATACAAAATTAGCACTAATCTATCAAAAGCTTTTAATTCAGAACACGTCTTATATACTCATAAACTAACACATAATCCCTATCAAAAACAAAACAAAAACAAATGCGAAGTGGCCCAAAAAGTGGCAAAGCATCCATATTTCGGAAATTAGAAATGTTCTCCATTTGGCAGCCGAACAAAAGAAAACAAAAAAGCGATAGCAAGTGAACTTTTGCTAATTGGATCGGAACAACATGGAAATTACTGGAATACACTGGATCAACATCATCAGCATCATCGTGGTGCTGTGCTAATTGATTGCTGGTGGGCTATGTGGGGCTAATGTGCCAAGATTCGCGCGAAATAGACTGTTTTTCGGCGCCGCGGGGAAGTCACGGAGTTTGCGAAATGAAGTGCGAAACGCGGCGAAAGACGTCTTTTTAACACAAAACACCCATTTAAAGTTCTAATATAATTATTTTGCTGCCAAATTATTTATATTCAAGGGTATTATATAGATAAATATGGAGAAGTGTTCACACTCTGCATCAGCTAAATAGGAGCACTAAGAAAGTGTTTTTCACCAATAGTTCAACATAGATACAACACTTGAATCTCAATTTAATAATAGATTTTATTGAAGTGGAAGAAGAAATTAGTAATCAAAAGGAAATGATTTGAAGAAAAAATAAAATTAAAAAGAAACAATCTAAAAAAGATTCAAAAATAAAAAACACTTAATAAAGGAAAACAAGAATTTAAAATATTACTTGTGGTTCGCCGTCCGCCCGTCTTTAGTCTTGTGTAAATTTCATACAAAGTAAAGGTGGGCCTTAAAAAAAGACTAGACCTTACCATTTTTCCATTCTTTTCTCATTAATTGTGTTTGTGACTGTAGATGAAATCGATTGAAATCTACACTTTCACCAACTAGTGGCAGGTTTTGAAACTAATAAATTCCAGATAAATTTGAATCTAACTTGATTTGCTAACTGCAAATGACGCTTTAAAGTTAATTGAACTTTAAAATTAAATTTTGTCTTTAAAATGCTGTTTCTACAGGATCCGGAAGGTATGTCTTCAATAAAATAACAAATTTTCAAGTAATTTTTTGTATACAAAATTATAATTTAAAATTATTGATATGTTTAGTAAGATTTTTGTAGCGTAAATTTATAACTAAATTCAGTGTCCCTTGTATGGGGCGAGCTATTACTGTT
Source organism: Clogmia albipunctata (assembly GCA_001014945.1). Taxonomy (NCBI): domain Eukaryota; kingdom Metazoa; phylum Arthropoda; class Insecta; order Diptera; family Psychodidae; genus Clogmia; species Clogmia albipunctata. The sequence goes on along the minus strand of JXOV01001035.1, from coordinate 12,347 downwards.
AATACTACTCATTTGATAAATTCGTGCTTATTTTCTTATTTGCAAGCCACCAAAAATTCGACATTATAATTGCTAATTCTTCTTCAATGAATATTTTTTATTATAAAAAGTGCCACTATTGATAAACTGTCTTATAGCCGACTGTCTTCTCGGATGCCCTGGGTTCAATTCTTGTGAGGGTTGGAANTTCGTGCTTATTTTCTTATTTGCAAGCCACCAAAAATTCGACATTATAATTGCTAATTCTTCTTCAATGAATATTTTTTATTATAAAAAGTGCCACTATTGATAAACTGTCTTATAGCCGACTGTCTTCTCGGATGCCCTGGGTTCAATTCTTGTGAGGGTTGGAATGACTGGATCCCTTTTCAACTGGTCTAGGTGCTATTAACTGTCTAATAAAACATTGAAAACAAATAGTCAAGGAAAAGTCTAAACCTGTTGGTTCCGGTTGAGACTCCCCATGGTCCTTACAGGAATTGACAGCGGAGTAAAGGGCAATGCAAAGCAAGCATTTAGGAGTTTTGACAATTTGAATCTTAAATCCTAACATTTTGAGTATTTTGAAATGATTAATCAATTCATTATTCAATTACCTACATAAACATTTGCAATAAATGATGAATTGTGCATACGAGTACTAAATAATTTATTAAAATATATATTCTAAAACAGCTTATATAATTGTATTGAGAAGTAGTCGCTTCTCTCATCGAGTCTATTTATCTGACAATGAGTGTATGTACATGGAATTTGTGCTTTTGTTCCTCGCCAAAACAACAGCGAAAAACTTGGCTCGCTTGTTGTCGCAGTAAATTGAAGAACAATTGCTCCTTCGTCTGGTTTTAGGTTAGACGCTGCCGCCTCGCTTTTCTCTTAGCTCCTACGAATTCGCAACTGTTTTATTAATTTGTTGGATTTGCATTGTGTACCCACAATGGGGTTTTCTGCGGAGGGGGCGGTGCGAAGCGCAAATTGAGAATTATTTGGCGGTGCGAAAATGTATTCCCTTTTTTGCATCGCGTTCAGACGTCGTTGCTCACTTCCCTCCTCCCACCTTCATCCTCCTCCATTTTATGGCATTCCTACCTCCTGATCCGTGGCGGCAAAAATCCGTGCACGAGAAAGGCGGGGACGAGGAAGTGGCAAAAAACGTGTTCAGATAATAAAAATGCAAAACTTATTTAGCGGGGGCAAACATTAAAATTCATCCCAATAGATTACTCTCTCTACTCCACTCAGATAAGAACAAACAATTTATGCACTCCCTCTAAAAATGGGATACGACACGATAGATCAACCTGAATTACTGCCAGGCTGCTGTCTGTCTTTATGGATCATTGCAAGGGGGATTTGCAGGCATCACTAAATCCAGACAATTGTTTAGTACTAGCAATTTTCACGACCATTTGCTTTTATTATTTGTGTGGATTTAAGTAAATGTCCTGGAATGCTTTTATGCGAGTATGTTATGAAAATTATTAATTCTAACCATATGCTTTTATAATGTGGAGTATAAAAGAAATTAAAGAGAGAATTTTGCAAATAAATTAGTAAATAAGCTATCTAAAATAAATTTAAAGAAACCTAGTCAATTTAAATAATAATATCTTATCTTGACAGATTTATCTTTTGTATTATACATGATACCTTACTAAATAGTGTTGTAATAAAAAATATCTTATATATTATATCTTATAATTATTGCTTAAGAAACTTGGTTGTTTAGGAGTTCTTAGTAGAGACATTTTTTTGATAATTATTAATAGAATTCAGGTTATTTTTCTTATTCTTGTAAGTTATGTATTTATTTAAAATATTTTTATGTCTCATTTTATTTATTAATAGTTATTTATACAGCAAGATCGATAAGATTAGGCATTTTCGACTGGGTTTTATACAAAAGTTTGTGCCTTTTTAATAAACTAATATAAAAATCTTAAAAATTTTTCGAATTTCTACAAAAATATGTTTTGCTCTGTTCCACACACTATACCTGTGTTTATTGCTTATAAAATATATAGATCGTAAAAGTGCGAATACGGCAGAGCATAATTATATTTAAATAAATTCAAATAAATCAGTGTAACGGTTTCTGAATTTTGTTAAACTTTAATTTCATTGCACCGATTACTGAATTTAGAGAAATTCTTTTGGTAATCGCTTTGGTCTTCTCCAGTTCAAATTCTAATTTTTGTGAAATAGTTTTCAACGATGTTTATGTTTCTATTTCATAACAAAATGTTGACTCGTAACAGAATTTTTGAATATAAAAATCCATAACTGTAATCTCAGTGTGTAGGATAATGTTCATGAATGTTCGTCAAAGTTCTTAAATATATAACAATAAAACATCCAGTATCAAAGTAACTACTTATATAAATTGATGAATTTTGTTTACGGAGGTCACACATTAATAATAAAAAAACACAAATGCTTAAAAGAATTCTTTAAAGCACTTGTGCTGTAAAAACAACTCTGCCAGAGCAAATTTGAGTGTCATTTTATCAATTTTAAGCAACAAAATTGTATAAAGTTTTATTTATGGGTTTACTAAAACCAACGCATACATAGATGAGATTTGCCATAAAACGAAGAGAGAAAAAATGGTTCCAATTTTATATTTGAAAATATCGATTATACCAATCATCTGCGAACTTGATCTCTTTTTGTGCGTTAAATGAAATCCACATTAAAGGGAGTTTTGTAGACGTTGTCACCCTTAACAAAGCCATATCCAAGTATTGTTTGGAAGACAGACCTCTGAGGTTGATAATAGATTTTTGACAATTGAACATTTGGTGTCGAAATACAATTACACGGTTTATTGATTACTTTCGTGTTAAAAGAATTAAACAGATCAAGATCGCAATGAGAAGTAATGCACAGCCACTAGATGTTTTATCGTCAACATTACGGATGAAAGTGAGCCATGAAGTAATGGTTGCTTGGCTATTGAAGCATTAGTAGAGCCATGTGTGCGTATGATGCACATGCAGACGTAAGATATGTTGAATACAGGAGCATTACTTGATCCAGGGTTCCGGTATTTCTGATTATTTATGATTTTGAATGAAATATGAAGAATTTGGCCTTCGGTTGCCATTAGACTTTAATATATAACTATACATAAAAGAAAAAAACATCAAAAAGCCTATGAAATATTGGTATGGTAGGTTGAGCACAAAACCCGCTTGGGGATTATAGCCCTTATTAATTTATAAATATATGAATAACATCATTGTAGCGATGAGCAATAACGTATAACCGGTTGTATGGTGGACAGTCATACGCCCCTTCTCGTATATCGCCCTAACTTTCCCTCCCTATCGGAATTGCAGGCCCTAACTAATTTGTTGCTATAGATGTAGTACCTCAATATGATGATAAATGACTTATTAGAATGGTAAAGAAGAAAGTGTTTGATGGGCCCGTCGCTCTTCACCGCACACAAGGGCAGTACAAGTCTTTACACTTTTCGGTCAGAAAAAAAATATAGTCACAAAAAACATTTTTATGAAATATTACCATATAAATTTTTTTTTCAAAAATTTTTATAGCAATAACAAATTATGTATTGTAATATTTTCCTTTTATATTTTTTTAAAAATATTTAAATTAACAACATATTTGCTTAAGTGTAAGAGTAATATCCATAAAAATTTCTTAAGTCCTTTCAATACTATAGCACTTGTTACTTGTGAATATCCTTTTTATATAAATATTAATACAACCAAAACCTTGATATTTTATTTTCAAAGTAACCTTATTGAAAGAATGTTTCAAAATGACATAATTGCTTTAATTTGAAATTAGTAATCGTTTTTCTATCATATAATAAAAAATATTTCTATTTGTAGCAATTTAATTATATTAATACTTTCTGCTTCAATTATATAGAATAAATTTTTAACAAAGTTATATTATAATTTTTCTTAATTTATCCGAATTTTATCATGTTCTTTAATTTGTTTGTAGACAATTTTCCCTAATAATAGATAAATAGAAATTGTTTCCAGAATTAAACTAATTTTAACTTAATCAACTCCTCAAATACATAAGTAATATAGCATAATTTAATATATAATTCATAAAGTTTAATAACTTATTATATTCGAAGTTTCATTATATCTAAACTTTATCCATTAGGATCTAAATATAACTTTAATGGAGTCAATAAAATGATTGAATGGATATTAACCAAACAATATAATTTTAAAATGATAATTTCTTAACAATTGGATCATTAATTTAGAAATATTTTTTGAATTCTAATGGATTTAATAAATTTATGTAAACATCTTGTTCGTATTCAAAATCGATGGAAGCATTTTACAATGTCTAAATCATATATTTTATTTCTCTCAAGTCAAGTTCAAAATTCTCATATGCCTTTTTGATTGGTAAGTGTAGAATAGACATCCTTTTTAAAAGTCAAAGAACTTTTAGAATATATCGCTTAAAAATCAACTGGAAATGTTCCCTAAAGCATGGAATTTAATTAAAATTCCTAACTCGATATTTCAGTCGTTGGTAAAGGCTTTCTAGCTAAGTACATCAGCATGGAAAATCGAAAATTAAAGTATTCCGAAATTAAATATTCCTCTCTGAAATTTCATATTAAAATTCGTATGCATGGAACTCATCTTTGCATTCAAATTAAATAGCATCGCAACAGGAGAGCGTATCACTATAATTTGACTGTCAATCATTTGCAAATAATCCAACCAGCAGGTGACTTACTGAATAAAAATTGGTTAAAGTATAATTATTAAATATAATTTAAATATGCATTAAAATTGGGTATTTAATATGTTTCACAAAGTATTTTAAAGTGAATTTAACATCTGATCAATGCGATCGAGAAAATCGGTATCTTAAATGGTAACGTACTCCAGTGAAACTTAACTGTAAGTATAATCAAAATTTGGTAGCTGATGTTAATTAATACCTAAAATAATGAGTTTTTCAAATTTAATTTATAAAAAGGTTTTACACTTCATAGATTTATAAACAAGAGTCACCGGGGAGGGCGCGAGCGGCTTTACAAGTTAAATTCTGAACCTTACGAAGTGAAGGTTTGATAAATACCATTGGTTTTCTGGGCTTATATAAGGCGATCTTGCAATTCTCCATCACTCTGGATCATTCATCTGCGCCCGTTAATTGTAATTGCTTAAATTCAGGCTCAGGGTTTTTGTTCATTTTGAATCCGCTCGTGAAGTGGTGTTGATCATAAAAGCGAGCGTTGGTCATTGATTTATTCAAGGGCTGACATCTTATTTGATTTGCAGTAGTATAACATTACATTCCACCAATGGGATTGTTTTAATTGTTGGTCGTTAAGTTTAACGTCGTTTGATTTGTGACTGCTCGCGTTACAAAGAGGCAGCTTCGGTTGGGCAAAAATCATTAGTTGTTCAAATTGAGTTTTTCGTTCTTAATAATTTACAAGACAGTACGTGATCGTGACCTAGTTGTAAACCTGAGCAGCCAAACAATATTGTATAGTAAATATCTCAGATATATAACTGAATACACATTGCGTACTTGACATACTTTGCAGTTTGGGACTACATTCTATTTCAGTATTGTCGCTCTATTGACAGATATCTGAATTTTTTGTTGGTGCTCCTTAAATCAATTATTACAGACTCTTAAAAATGTGATTAGTTTCATAAACGATGGTTTCTTTTCAAAGATCAAATTGATTCCTTTATAAATGATCGATTATCTTGATCATTTATAAAGGAATCAATTTTATCTTTGATCCAAATAATAGTTATTTATACAACAATGTCGATAAGATAGAGCATTATTAAATACAAGGGTTGGTTTAAGCCACGAGCGTAGCGATTGCCTTAAAGATGGCCCGAGTGTTTAAAAATGCTTATTGACTGTGTTTTATACAAAATTTTATGCATTTTTAAAATAAATTTAAACAAAGATAAAAAAATAATTGTTTATTTAAAAAGTTCGTTAAGCGGCTCTGAATTAAATATTTGAAATAGTTTGCATCTCTCTCTTACTCATAGCCGCGAGGCGTAGTTAAAAAATTTCCAATAGGTGGTTTCCAATAATATTCAAAATAAAATAACAAAAATAAAATCGTTAATACAGGCCAATTACAGGTTAGCCACGCCTTTTAAAACTGCCGATTTAAAAATTTAATGGATTTCTTTTACGGAGGTCACACATTAATAATAAAGAAAAAGCACGTGGGCTTTAAAGTATTCTTTAAAGCACTTTTGCTATAATATCGACTATGACAGAACAAATTTGAGTGTCATAATATCAATTTTAAGCTACAAAAATGCATAAAAGTATTTTATGAAAGGCGTAGTACTATACAACAATAGGATAGGAATATGTTTCCTATGCCAAGTACGATATGTGAATGCAATAAGCAGAAAAGAATAAATTCTTTTATTTGTTGGGCAAAGACTTACACTTATTAAACAAATCTGATTTTTTAGATTGTTATGTTGATTTAAGAGAAATTCATTACGTCTTCAATATACAATACGGTTTAAATGTACTGTTAAGCTTGCGCTACGTTCGTAATTTTAAAATATCTAAGTATTTTGAAAAGTCCACATTTCGTTATATTAATAACTATTAAGATCATAGTTATATTAATTTTAATAAATATTCATAAGATAATTTTTTTTAAAAAAATTTTATTGAATATTCTGGGTATTTACAAAACATGTAAACACAACAAGGGATAGGGGGACGGATTATGGGTTTAGGATAAAGGGGGTACAAAACACTGTACATATTTTCAGTCTTCCTGTTGTCTCAAGAGTCTACTTAAAAATTAATATATTATCAAATTGAATAATAACTTTAATTTAAAATACCGAAATATATAGAAATTAAAATCATTTATAAATAAAAATAATAATTCGAAATAATTTAATAACAATTTACCCCAATTTTATTATTCCACGTTTTAAATGTTGGTAAATAAATTATGAATAATAAAACATCCATTTAAATAAAAATAGCTTAATAATGATAATATCTTATCAAACAAAATTAAAAATCAATCAAGTTATATTTAGAATCACGGTTCATCATAATTTTATTGTCAAGCTGGACAATGTCTAAAGATATTTGAATTATTTGCCCATAATTGCCTTTAATAGAATTGCATTCGAGTTCGATTGTAACTTGCTGTCAAATAAACAGATAATTTAGAGAGGAGGCAGAGGAGACTGATAAGAGTGGAGTGGAGTAGCCCCCCGAGAGGCAAATCAATTAAACGATTGTCTACAATTATTAAACCAATCATCAATTCCAGTCAATTAGGTCGAGTGCTTCAAAATAATGGCCTTTGTTGGACAATGCAGAGCAGCCCATTGATTGGCGCCGATATTCAATTTAATAACCATTTGCATCTGGGATTACTCGAATCCGTCCAAATAGGAGTGGTGCTGTTATTGCAGCTTAAAAGATTAAATGGGCTTTAGAGATTGTTGTCGATCTCATAATTGCATTCTCAATTGGAATCACCTCCTCTCTAATTAAACACTTCTTCAAGTGCCTTTAAAGAGCTGACGCGCTTTGATTTGGATAATTAAATACATTAATTGATTTCTCGAGATAATTATAATGTACAAATGATTTAAAATTCAAAACAGACAGACAGAACATTCATTACTAAATATTTTGCAAATATTACATACGAATTTGTCTAACAGTTCTATATTTTTAATTTATTTTGAAGTATGACGCAACTAGTCTAAAGAAGTTCTTTTTTATCATGTGTGATAAAATATGAGTTGGCCTGCGTATTGGGTGACGTTTTGGTTTGTTCAAGAGGATTCTTAAATTATTTATTGTGCTTCTAATTTTTGATAAATGTTAGAGATTTGTGTATCCACGGATAGATAAAAGAGATCTGCAACTAAATAAAAAATATTACCTTTACCCTACTAATTGTATATCCCTAACTAGCCCTTTATTCCTTCTCTTATACTGTGTTTAACTTATACTGCCCACGTGAGCGGTGGCAAAATTGGTTTAAAGAGACTTTAATTTAACATATTAGCGGTTAGCACCCTAGACGCCACCTCGAGGTTGTGGAATCAAATCCTGGGTAGATGTTTTCCTAGCGCGAAGAAGTTTCCATTTGTGTATATTAATAACATTGCGAAATATTATTCATAGCGAATTATAAGGAATGGCGCAAAAAAATAAAAGAAATGGGCGGATTAACTGGATCCGTTTATTAATTGACTAATAATTCACTAAAAACAAATAATCACGGAAATGTCGATAACCCGTTGGTTTAGGTAGAGAGTACCACAAGTTCCGTATTGGAATGCAGTGGGAAATTATTATTTTCTTATTTTCATATTAACCAGTTTCATCTAAATCTATTTGAGTGTAAAAGAATTTTTAAACTATAGGGATATTGTTTAATTCATGTTAATACATGTTTTGGTTTTGGATAATAATTCTTAATGGGTGTGACACAAAAAAGTCATATTTTAGAGTAATCATGTTTGTTTATCTTCTTCTTCTTCTTCTACGACTCAACAACCGTTACCGGTCTAGGTCTAACCAATTGGTTTTACGTAATCGGAGTTATCAAGTGCTCTATCTATTCAATTGCCAATCTTTCACAATTGACAATTGAATAGCATGGTTTTACAAATCATTATTTGTTATGATGTGATTAGCACCATGAACAAATGATTCTATAATATAATTGTTTATCTACTTATTATAATAAATCCAATTGTTGCAACAGGAGTAGAACAAAATTTAGAGCTTTAAACAGAAATCGTCAATAATCCGTTTTCTAAGATCCTATGGATAAAATGACATACCGGTAAATTTGATGTTATTGTTGGCATAATTTCGCAAATAAAACACTTTCTTTGCCTAAAAATACAATTTCAATAAGCGTGAACGGTCTACCAATATTTTGTCAATCTTCTCTGGGTCTAGATCTTGAGAAAATATGGTTAGAGTATGCACATGAACAAATTCATTATAGTGAGAAGAATTAGGAAAATTTAGTCTTCACTATCGGCTTGCCTCCAGGACTGACAATGGGTTGAGCGTTTATAATTTCTGGACATTTTGTCTATTTTAGGACAAAATATGTACGGTTTTATTAAAGAAATACTACATATAGACAAAACGAGAGGTCATTTCGTCCGTACTTGTGGTATGTCATATTGTTTAGAAAATCTTATTTTAAGGCAACAATGAATATTTATGGGATGACTTAACCACCAGGACAACTATAAATTAGCGAAAACTGCGATTAAGCTGAATGTAAATTAAAACTCGTTATGCTGGAATAACTACTAAGGGCTCTGACACGTAGACGCATGGAATGAATTGGCAGGTTAACGTAAATCACTTGGGTCACATGATATCCTAGTCAGATGGATCTTGCTCTAGAAATATCCAAAATCCCAAAACACCCCCTATGCCAATTAGGCTCTATATTCATACGCAATAAAAAATTTTGCAATAATTATGAAAAATCAAACATTAAACCATGAGATACGTTCAACTCGAGGAAGAAAGATTGTTTTAAATTATACTCAAACCTTTGATAATTTCTTTTGAATAAATTCAATAGAATAAGCTCGTATAACGTATTTGGCACATTTTCTAAGAAATACCAAAAAAATATTTTTGAAATACCTTCGAAAAGTATAAAAACAGAAAAATATGCTGACGAATTCTAAAACATGTAAATATATTCATCTCCCAGTTATTTTTAAAATTCAATTGAAACATTAGAAGACGGAAGACGTGTGTAAAAATAACGTTTAAAATTACAATTAATGTTGACAGTTTATCATTTCAAAGGGAAATTTAAGTGACAGTTACCCCAGATATAGAATATATATTAAAAGTGCAGACATTCTTATATTCCTGGCTTTAAAGAATTCGTAAAAGTGCCTAAAAGATATCTTTATTTTGTGAAATAAATTTAAAGAAACTTAGTTTAAAAACTGTTCTAAATGTCCTTTTTTCATGGTTTTCCTATAAATAGGTTTCTTGAACAATTATTTTTTATTAAAGATGTTCATGGGGGATCGGAGTGATATTTTTGCTCATAAGATTTTTCTCAATTGATTAATTGGGTTAGGTCTGTGTCGGAATCTTCTTTCACGCGAACTGAGCGTGGCTAGTTTATTGATTTGTTGACGATTGTTCAATCGAAGCTCAATTAAATTACTTTATTAAGGAATCAGATTCATTGTGACTGGGATATTCCAATGTAGTTTTTTGTCACTGTTCTCATAACTGAATTTCACTAACAATTGAACATGCGGAACTTAATAAGTTGTGCATGACTTCAAACTTTTAATGATGTATGTTATTTCAGTTATCCTCTTAAAGTTTATTGGTCAGGTAACTATAGTAATATTTTATCAAAATTGTTAATCTTCCGCTAATAAAGTCAAAATGAAAAGGAACGAATTAATTGGAATGAACTTTTAATTCATTTTCATTCACTGCATTGAAAAATCATCATTAAAAGTAAAATAGTACTGACTTAGTCTTGAACTATAAAAATAAAAAATAAATCTCTAATGAGCTGATCCCGCACTTTGACCTGAAGATCTATTGT